>JAYJMB010062133.1:0-26198 GCA_036873735.1 Pouteria campechiana | reverse complement strand
TGCAAAAGATGAAGTATTAGGTGCAAAAGATGAAGTATTAGGAGAATAAAATATGACATTTTGCATTCTCATCAAAAAGTACCCCTATTCAAACTGTTGGAAGAATTGCAATTTGCTTGATCTGCATTTCCAAAGACTAGATGAATGCATTTATATTTCCCATAGTTGTTTAAATGCTATCAAGTCTTTCTTCATTCCAAGTGAATCTTGCTTGAGTCTCTGTAATAAAGGTACTTATGAGAATTTCAAGAGATGACTTATTCACCACTGGTTGGAATGATTGTGGAGGTTGAAACCCAGGAAGATGGTTCATTGTGTTCCTTGAATTGCCATAAGGAAGATTTTCCTGATTTCTCCAATTTCTAAGATAATATTGATTTTGCATATTGTTTCCCCAGAAATCATTGTAGCTTTGTTAGTGATGTATTGTGATTCTTCTCTAGATAGATTTGCTATCATGTATACTTCAATTGGTAGAGAAGAGAGGATAATTCTCCTATAATAGACATTTCATTAGATGCAGAATTGGTGAGAATGCCAATTGATTTGTCAAGGAGGACATCTGTGCAATCAGGGCTATGATTGAATCCACATCATAATAGCCAGTGACCTTTCTCACTAAGTTTCTCTCATTCAGCCACTGAAATGTGTTGGAAGCCATGTCTTCCAATAATGTGTATGCATTAGTTGCAATCTTGGCCATCAATGAGCCTCTAGATGTAGCATCAACAATGGTTCTCATCTGGCCATTCAATTCCATTGTAGAATAACTAAATCTGAAGCTAGTCAGGGAATCCATGTTGCGGATATCTTCTTAGCATATCCTTGAACCTCTCCCAACACTCATGGAGTGGTTCAAAGTCCAACTATTAAAATTGGCCAATTTCACTTTGAAGCTGAGCTGCCTTGGCTAGAGGAAAGAACTTTGCTAGGAACTTCTCCATGATCATCCCAAGTTGTTATGCTCCTTAGTTGTAGACTTTGCAACCACCCTCTTGCTTTATCTCTTAGGGAGAATGGAAAGAGTCTTAACCTTATAGCATTGTCTGGGACTCCATTCATCTTCACTATGTTGTTGATTTCTTGAAACATTGCTAAGTGTATGCTTGGGTCTTCACTTGGTGAACCCCCAAATTGGTTCTACTAGACCATATTGATTAGTATTGGCTTCAAATTAAAGTTATTAGCATTGATCGTTGGAAGGGTAATGCCTGAATAATTTTCATTCACCATCGGCCGGAAGTAATCTCTGATAGGTCTCTATTGGTTCTGATTTGCCTATTGATTCTGATTTGGTTGTTGGTTTTGCTCTAGTTTTGCCATTGTATTGGTTTCTGTTCTCTTCAGTTTTCAAATGTCTCATAGTGTTCTTTCCATTTTTGCATCAAAAGGAATTAGATCAGAATTTCTATGATTTTGCATACAGTGCTACGAGAGTTGAGGAAATTGAATCAATCATAATAAAAGGAAAAAGAACTAATAATACAATAAAAGAAAATAAAAACTTGAATTAAATCTAGGATTATTTTTTTACTATATTAGTGAATAATCAAAATAATGTCAATCCCTAGCAACAGCATAAAAAACTTGATCGCCCAAAATCAATCGCAAGTATATGGTGCCAAGTTTTGTGGTAAAGTCATGAGAGAGTGTCGTGTCCGCAGGGATTGTGTATTCTAATTACTCACTAGCTATCACCATGAATAATTAAAACTTTATCTTGACAACTAGTAAGCAAGATATTAAATTCAAAATAAAATGGATAAGCTTTAAATAGAATAAATCAATGTGTGAAGACTCTACAAGGTTGATTTCATTTATAAATCATTCATGGTGTTTTCAACTCATTACCGATTAATCATTTCATTGGTTTATTGATCAACACAATTCACTTGACCCCCTCTCCTCCGTGTTAGGATGAGTATCTATTCCCAATATTCTGATTTCAATATCCCTATAAAAATCTAAATAATGGGAATGCCTTAAGATCTATGGTTCTTTGCAAAGATTTCATAAAACAAAAATGCTCTTTTGAGTCATCTATATTTATATATTATGATGTCTAGATCCTATTTGGGGTTACTTCTCTTGAGTGTCAAACACTAAATACATAATCAATTAATAGATGGCCAGTTAAATGAGAGCATTCAACACCAAACATCACAAGATCAATTTGCAATGTTAATCAAGCAAAATAATATATTAATCCATGAAATCCACATTAACTTCATCTTCCCTCTAGAAAGAGGAAATTTAGATAGACATGATGTTGGATGAATCAAGCGAATAATGCTTTAACATCATCTTGGTTGAAATCCCCAAGACAAACTCACAAATACAAGGAAAAAGAAGAAAGTTAAAATAAAGGAAATGAAAGTCTTCCCCACTTCTGCTTGTCTTCCACTCCTTACATGTGATCTTTTGCTCCTTGATCTTCCATTTGATCTTCTCCCTTCAAAAGCTCTCCAAAAACCATCTAAAAGTACCTAGAAACCCTAGCCAAAATGTCCTAAAGACCGCCCTCCCCTAAACAGCTACAAAAACATACTTTTATAATAGGTCATATTGCGCATGCACTATAGTAGGTTTCGGGCACCTAAGCACCCACGTTGCTGCCTGCATAAATGATGTCCATATACCATGGTGCCAGGGAGCTTGATTTGGGTGCTGGAGAGCCCATCCTACAACCAACTTCTTGCTGCTTTGTGCTTGCTCCACTTGATTCTTTCTTTAGCCATTCTAGTGCATTTTTATTCTCTTCAAATTTACTCCATTTCTTCCCATCACTGAACCTAGAAAACAAACATAAAGCTTATGAATAGCATATGAAATACTTAAAAATTAACATATAGAAAAGCTAAAACAATATTAAGTATAAATGAATAAAATTCACTTATTAGTATTGTCACATCTGATAGGCGTATCACTAAATTTCAAACCATAGTCACCTAGAAGATATTTCATCTAGAGAATCCAAGCATAATAACTCCAAACTACAACATATTTATCCTTGGCAGTTGACAGTGTAATAGATGTCTATTTCCTAAAGAACCATGAGATGATCATGCTCCCAAGAAACCGACAAGTCCATGAGGTACTCTTCGCATCTACTTTATAACCAACAAAATCAACATTGAGTAACTAACTAACTCAAAATTTGATCCTTTTGGATACCATAAACCAAGGTTTTGAGTATCCAAGAGGTATCTAAATATTCTTTTGATAGTAATAAGATACAAATTTCTAGGATCTAATTGGAATCTAGTACACATATAGACACTAAACATAAAATTCGAAGTGGTCATTGATGAAAGTGCTCATTGGCTTTCCATATTTTGTTCCATCTTTAAGATTGAATTTCTTTAGTAGTTCCTTTGTGTATTCCTAGAAAGAGGTTCAACTCTCCTATCAAATTGATTTCAAATTCTTCCTACATTAACTTAGAAAACTCCTGATGAAGATTTTTGTTAGTAGCTCCAAATACAATGCCATTTACATATATTTGCATAATAAGAATATCATTCATAGCATGATTAATGAAGAGTGTGGTATCTACTTTACCCATTGAGAAACCTTTCTCAATCAAAAATCTAGTTAGCCTTTCATACCATGCTCTAGGAGTCTGGTTCAATCCATAGAGGAGCTTCTTGAGTTTGAAGATATGGTTAGGATCATGAGGATCTTCAAACCTAGGGGGTTATTCCACATAAACTTTTTTCATTAATGAGAACCATTTAAAAATACATATTTGACATCCATCTGGTAAAGTTTAAAATTCATGAAAGATGAAAATGCCAACAACATTCTTATGGCTTCAATCCTAGCTACAAGGGCGTATTACTCCTTAAAATCTATTCTTTCTTCTTAATAGTTTCCCTTTTCTAATAATCTTGCCTTGTTACTTACCACTTTATTTGATTCATCAAACTTAACATGAATAGACTCTTCTATAGTTCTATTACTCAAGTTGTGGACCCTAATTGCCTTACTAATAATTGAATATCCAATGAATATCCCTTCATTAGATTTGCTATCAAATTTTTCAAGGTTTCCTTTTTCATTATTAAGAATGAAATATTTGTAGCCAAAAGTACGGAAAAATGATATTAAGCTTCTTACCATAATACAACTCAAATGGATTTTTGTTGAGTATTGGCCTAATATGAATTCTATTGATAATAAAATAGACGATATTCATAGCTTTAGTCCAAAAATATTATGGCAGATTATATTCATTCAACATGGTCCTTACCATTTCTTGCAATGTTCTATTCTTTCTCTCAGCTACTCCATTCTACTAGGGTGTTCTTGATATAGGGAAAGTTTAAAAGATCCCATTATTTTCATAGTAGGTTGTAACCTTATGGTTTTTAAATTCTCCACCATGATCACTCCTAATTGCAACTATATTAGAACTTTGTTCATTTTGCACATGATTGAAAAATATCTCAAAGATTGAAAAATCCTCATCTTTAATCCCTTAACTAATAAAACATCAGAAATAATAGTAGAATGTGATTGGCCAACCTTATCAATCCTAACCACTCTACTTTTTCCATTATCTTCAAAGGTTACTCTTCAACCATTTTTCTCTTTCAACTCAATGAATAGATCCTTCTCCCCTATCATGTGCCTTAAGTAACCATTGTTAATGTACCGGGTGCTACTTCTTGGGGCTCTCAAACACACCTACAATGACAAAGTTAGGCTTTAAGTTTTAGTACCCATTTGTGAATGAGTCTAGGGGCATTAGTGGCAACAAATTTTGGTACCCATTACTTCTTAAGTGCCACTACTAATGTGTAGAGACTCAATAGAATTTACTACATCTACAACTATTTTAGGAATCCAAATCATGGTTTGTTTGATCCTTAATTTTCTTCCAGAATTATAAATCTATTTCTTATGTTGTTGACCACCTTTATTCTTTGTTTTCATTCTGAACAAGGTGGAGGTCAAGGTTTGCCTAAGGACGTTATTCTCTGCCTTGACTTGCTCAAGTTCATTGATGGTAGGTAATTTAATCTTGAGCAAATTATTTTAATCTTTCAATTTGGAGCATTCTTTGGTCATTTTAAACAACTCCTTTTTAGTTTCCTTATATTTGGATTTCAAAGTCTTGAAATCAGTATATAGACTTTCTAATTCTTCTATAAAGCTAGGAGATTCAAATTTAGAAATTACTTCATTTTCATGGATGGTCATGAAGCTAATTTTGGTGTGGTAGTCTTTCTTATCTCCTTTTGTTGGTGATAGTCTACTAAATTTTGCCTGACACTTTCATGTAGCATATTTTTGAGATCTCCCATGTTGCAAGCACCTTTTTCTTGTTGTTGTAGTTGTTGTGTCTCTTATTATTATAAATGTTATATCTTTTCTATTGTTGCTCCCCTTGCTTCTTGTCAGGTTCTTGGCAGTCATATCTCATGTGGCCGGGTTTTCCATAGTTATAGCAGGTAGGAACATCTTTTCTTTTATCCTTGTTTCTAAAATTTCTAGAATTACTTCCAGTCTTTTTCTTGAACATGGTTTTGAATCTTCTGCTCAGCATTACCATGTCATCATCATTTTTAGCTCCAATCTTCGAAGCTTTACTGTGAGATTTATCATCTGATTAATCTCTTAAGGCAATGTTTCTTTTACCTTTTGGTTCTTTAGGAGATTTCTTCTTCATAAGGACTTCATGGGTCATGAGGGAACCCATAAGTTCTTCCACTTTCATTTTGTCCAAATCTCTAGCCTTTTGGATTGGTGTGACCTTTGCCATCCATTATCTTGGCAAGGACCTCAATGTCTTCTTCACTATTTTGGGTTCTTCACATTTTTCTCAAAGACATTTCTATCCGTTAGTAATCTTTTGGAGTCTTCTCAACATTTTTGATATGGTTTCATTGTCATACATGTGGAAGGCTTCATAGTCCGACACAAGTATATTAATTTTGGTCTTCCTGACCTGGTTAGTATCTTCATAGGCGACTTTTAGTTTGTCCGAAATTTTCTTTGTAGAATCACTTGCTGAAATCTTTTCAAACTCAGAAGGTGACAAGGCATAGTAGAAGGCTATTCTTAACTTTGGCATCTCTTTCTACTAGTACAATGTCTTCGGCAGTGCATTATCTTTTATATTTGTAACAGTCTTGCCATCCTTAATGATTTATCATAAATTATAGTTAGTGGCTATCAGGAAATTCTACATATGCATTTTCCAATACTCATAATTGGTGCCATAAAGAATGGGGGTCTGGTGGTTGACTGTTCTTCAGTCATAGTGTTGTGAAATGTATTGGCCATAAGGATCACTGTAAGCAGTTTAAAAATATCTAGTTATCAAAAATAATTATTGAAGCCCACTCTGATACCAATTGTTGGTCTCATTAAAACGGTCACTCCAGAGGGGCGGGGGGTGAATAGTCTTTAAAATTTTTAGCCTAGTGAAGATTCAAGTGTAAAAACTAAAGAGGAGATTAATAAAGTAGTGCACTTTGACAGATATTTTTATAGTAGTTCAGCCTTTACTTGGGTTCCTTCTCCACTTCTCTGAGTTAGCCTTTTATGCTAAACTTAGGTTCCACTAACACTTGTTAGTTTTCCAAGCTCTTTAATGAACTTACACAAGTTGGTTTTTCAAGCTCACTAACAAACTTATACAAATACTCAGCAAGTATGTACTTACTTTCACTACATAGATGCAAGTTAACAAACTTGCAAAGATATACACAAATGAAAGTGTACAAATGTTAATGCCTTTAAAAAATAGATTTTGTACAAAGTTTGAAAGCAATAAAAATAAATAATATAACAATAAATGCAATAGGATTTAGATCTCTAGAAGTTGTTGAGTGGATGTATGACTTTGAATGCTTCTTTGAATGAATTATAGTGGAGCTTAAATCATAGAAGAAAATTCTTAAAGTTTTTTGTAAATGCTCTCATTGATTTTCAACATAAAAGCTATTATTTTCTTGGATCTCACTCAACTCCTTTTATATTTGAGATCTCTAACTTTTCCTTTGAGTTTTTGACTTTTCCTGCTATGGTAGTTGGAAAAAATTTAACATTGAGAAATGTTTGAATTTAAGACAGTTGCACTTTCAGCTTCATTTCGGAGGCAATGAATTAGTATCAGATCCTCTGAAGTTAGTATTTGGCATGAAGTCTTCGCTCAGCTTGCATGTCGCCATCATTTCGAATGCACTAAAGATCTACTTTGGAGGCTCTGAAATAGCACTACTAAAATGAAACACATTGGGTCTTGAAGTCGACTCTGAAGTGATTGACTTTGTGACTCTAACGCCTATTTCTGTTTTTGACATCAACTGTTCGGTGACTCTGAAATGGATCTTTATCTCTGAAATACTCTGTTAACTTCAAAAGTGTATTATCTTTACTTGACATGCTTGACTCAACTCCAAAAGTGTGGTTTGTCTCTGAAGTAACTACATTAGTGACTCCAAAGCATTAAGTCTTTCGCTTTGATTCTAACTTTGAAGGATTTCTTTGTCTCCAAAGCACCTTTCTCTTGATTCCGAAGCCTCTTTCTTCTTTCGAAGTAAGCTGTTTGGTTACTCCAAGTGTATTTCCATCTCCGAAGTAAATATATCAGTGATTCTGAAGGCAAAATGACTTAACCACGAAGCTTAAGAATTCTTGACTTCGAAGTGTCATAAACATTCTGTCACTGTTTTTCCTTTTGTCTCTAAAAAACTTTATTAGCTCCAAAACTTATTTATTGAATCCAGAACTTGTGACTTTGTAATTCTAAGAGATTGTTCCCTTATCTCTAAAGCTTTTCAGTGATGACTCCGAAGCTTATCTTGGGTTGACTCCAAAGATGCTTCTTTTGATTCTGAAGCATTTCTTCAAGACTTCAAAATTCTATTTTTTTATTTTAAGTATATATGAAATTTATATACTTAATTTACCAAGAGCAATTACTTTATGTCTTCCTTTTATCATTTTGATGGTTATTCTTAAGTTGAGTATTAGTTAATGTTTTGGTAACATTCTTGAGAATAATTTGTTAGTACCTTAATGTCTCACTCATGTCTTTGCTCATCATCAAAACAAACTTAGTTAAGAATGTTCATCATCAAAATCAAGCTAAATGGCATGTTCAACATTCCCCCCCTTTTCGATGATGACAAAATGGTGAGTGATACACCTTTCAAAACTTAACTAATAGTAAATTCAAAGTAATAAAAAATTTCTATTTACTAAATTAGTGTAGCTCCCCATGGATTGATGCATATTATTTCAATTTTATTTCATGCAACAGAAATTTTCATTCACATATCATGTTATGCATGCATATGTTGTTCATTCACATTTTGTTTTATATCACATTTTCTCTCCCTTTTTTTCATAATAAAAAAAGGTGGAAATAAACAGTAGTATGTCAAAGAAAAAAAAAATATATATATATATATTGAAATTTTCATTGATCAAAAATTTCATATACAACTCAAATACATCAGAAAAAAATTACATCAAAGAAACAACCAAAAAAATGTAAAAGATAGCAAGTTTATTTGGGTGATTTGGGTTTTCTCTAGTAGGTCTTGAAAAAGACATCTTAAAGAGGTGGAAGAGGTTGCTTGGGTTTAGAAGAAGATGGTTGAGGGGAGGGCTTGGATGTTCTAACCCTTTTTGGAGGTGGAGGAGGATTGAAAAATGGATCCTTTGGTACTACTACAGAAGGTTCATGAGTGTATGCAATGGGTCCACAGTCATGAACATAGATGAAACCAAAACTCTCTCGAAATGTTGGATCCAACAGTTCAGGAAAAACTATAGGAAGCCCTTTTAAGAGATTTTCTATGTTTGTATTCATCCTTGTTGTGTACTCCTACAGTTATTCTATCAAAAGGAGCCTTTTTGTGTTCTTTGGGAGGTGGAATCCTAGGCTTTGTTTGGTTTCGAAGAGGATGGCTATGATGAAGAAGTTGATGGTTTTAGCGATGGTTTTGGTTTTGGGGCAGTAGGGGGTTTTCTGGTTGTGTTTGGTTTTGGAGTTGGTTTTGGTTTAGGAATTGTTGGTAACTTTTTAGTTTTGGTAGTGGAAGGAGGTAAAGAAGGTGGTGGAAGAGGTTGACACCATGTTAGAGGTTGTATCTGTTTTATCCTTTCTTGGATAAAACGATCATTCATCTAAGGATATAGGAGAGTCAGATTGTCAATAATGGCCTCTAGGTTGGCATTGTTGTAAAACGTGAAATCTTCCTTAGTGAGAATAAAGAATTTTTGAGGACTTAAGGGAGATGGAAACTCTTTTCTAAGAGGTTTTAACATTAGAAGCATTTTAAGAAGTTTCTTAGAGTAATCTTGAAGATATGACTCTTTATCAGGAAAGTGAATTTTGTGGTTCTTTGGAGTCAATGGAGATTGGGAAGAAGTACAATCCTATGAAGAATGTCAGGATCCTCAAGTTCAGAGAATGTATATTCTTAAGGATGTATATGGATATCTTGAGAAAGAAATATCCTAACAACTTCAGAATTAATTGCTAACTTAATCCTAAACTTTGATTTTATCATCCTGATTGGATTGGATATACAAAGGAGAAAATCAGGATTATCATCAACAATTATATGTGGAGGACTTTGTGGTGGAGATTTTGGAGGAGTTGGAGGTCTTCTCCACTTTGAACAAATTGAGGGTGTGTTCCATTCTAGTGGAAGGTCCACAATCTATTTAGGAATTATTTCTCCAGATCTAATGAGATCTATCCAAGTCCAGTCTAAAAAGATGGATGGTCTTAGAGGATAAAAATAAACTCTTGGTAAAGGCACTATAATGGGATACTTCCCATGTCTGACAATAACTTTATGAGGATTGGTAAGATAATCCTCTAATAGATTAGAGAGGTTTTTAGTGTTGGGAATTGATGGAGGTTGTGTTGGAGGAGGTTGACTCAGGTTGAGTAATCTTTGGAATAAAAGATGATGATGATGGTTGAGGAGGTGAAGGTGAAGACATCACTATTATTTGTGAGTTGTTTCTGACTGGTGATGAGTGATGTGGAGGTGATGGAAAGTGAGTTTGAGGTGGATAGAAATGGGTTTAAGGTGGAGTGACATAGGAATGATAGGTTTGACCTTTGAATGATTCTGCTAGAGCTTGTAGAGAGTCAAGTCATTGATCAATCTTATCAGCCCTTAGGATCATAGATGACATGTTAGTTGAAAGATTATGATCCATTCTATTGATTTGGAGGGCCAAGCTTTGCAAAAAATGTTCAATCATGCATAGTCTATCCTCTAGGTGCTGTGGAATTTGTTGGGAAGGGGGAATTGATGAGGTGGATGGTTGATTAGTGTGAGTGAGTCTAATGGGTGAAGGGGATCTAATGGGACTGAGTGAAGTGGTGGCTACTGCTGCTACTACTTCATTTACTTCTCTTAATATTTCTTCTGATTCTCGCATTCTGACATTTCCTTAATCTTCTCTAAAGACTTCTTCGCTTACTTCTAGGGTCTCTTGTCTTGTTGGGCTTTCCAATTCTTATTTTTCTTCTTTGGATCTCTTTAGTTGATCTGTTTTTCTTGGCTTTTCACTTATCCAGCCTTGTGATGTCCTCTTGAAGTCCATTCTTTTTAATGTTCTTTCATCAATTATATCTAAGTCTTTAGACTCTTCTTTCTTCTCTCTTATCAAATCTACTCTTGCATCTCTTAGAATTCTTGTAATGATCATCCCATATGGAAGTGAAAATCTTGTTGTAGATTTCACCAAATACAGATGATCCACTATGATTTGTGCAAGGTTTATTTTCTTCTTATTCTTCAAAGCCCACAGTACCTTTGCATACTTCTCTAAAATTGAATGTGTGCCTCCTATCCTTGGATACTCATTATTTATCACCATTATGTATGCTAATTTGTAATCTAGACAGATGACTGGCATGTAAATAATTCTCTTTTACATCTATTTCAACTCCTGCCAGTTCTAAGAATAGTTTTGCTCTACTAGATGGCCGCTCAACTTGTTCTGCTTCTATTCCAGGGAGGTTGAGGACCCTTCTCAGATTATCAGGGGATAGGTTTATCTCAATCTCTCTTATCCATGATTTTTGTATGTTTGATTTTAAATTGTTGATTAGGGCCTTTACCATTATAGGATAACATGGCTCTCCGCAGCTCAGAAAATCAATCCAATGTTGGAAATGAAACTATTCACATACGTCCAAGTTCATTCCTCCTTCTCCGAATACTTCAAAATTGAATGTCCTACCCTTGATAATTTTCTTATTCTCATATCTTTCAAGATATCTAGAGTAGGCATCTTCTCTGCCAAGAAGAATTACCTCAGATTTATTGTCTTGTCTCATGCTGTTAGAGATTCCTATCTCTAAGGTTTCATCCCTTTCCTTCCTTTTGACATTTGAATCAATTGACTTTGTTCTTGCCATTATAGTAGAAAGATTCGAGGATACAGAGATTAAAGGAGAAGATATGATGGAGGATTTTATTGAACTTAGAAGTTTGAATCAGGTCAGAATTTGAGGGGTTTCTCTAAAGGGATACTTTTGGATTCTCTAAAAGGAGGGTTTTAGGTTTTTCGAAGCTTTCGAACAGTTAAATAGAATTTTAGATTTTCAGTTTCTCTAAAATATGGCATCGGAGGCTCCGAAGGAGAGATGTGCGATCTTCAGAGGCAGTGATCATGAAGGTTTAGTGACTCTGAAGTTTTACTTTGGAGGCGACGTGGTCTTACGGAGGATCCAAAATTCTATTTTGGAGGAATAGACTGATTTTGGAGGCTTTTTAGCTCTCCTTTGGAGAGTCTGAAATCTTGTTTTGGAGGCTCCAGTGCCATGAATTTTCAAATTTATAAACATTTTACCAATTTTCAATTCAAGCATTAGGATCTAAAACACCTAATTCTCTTCTTAATTTAAATAATCCATCTTTTATAAGAGGTTTAGTAAAGATATCTACTAATAGATTTTCAATAGGCAAAAATTCTAAATATATATTATGGTTTTGAACATGATTTGTGATAAAGTGATGTCTGATTTCTATACGTTTTGTTTTGGAATGTAAGACTGGATTTTTAGTCAAACTTATGGCATTAGCATTGTCACATCTTATGGAAATATCCACAAAATTAAGACCAAAATCATTCAATTGTTAATTCATCCAAAGTGTTTGTATACAACAACTGCTAGTAACTACAGAGTTTGCTTCAAGTTGATAATGCCACAGATGTTTGTTTCTTGGAGGACCATGATATGATCATGCTTCCGAGAAACAGACACGATCCTGAGGTACTCTTTCTATCTACTTTATAACTAGCAAAATCTGCATCTAAGTACCCGACTAGATTGAAATTAGAACCTTTTGGATACCATAAACCAAGGTTTGGTGTGTCTCAGAGGTATCTAAAGATTCTTTTTACAACAATTACATGTGATTCTTTGGGTTCTAATAGAAATTTAGCACACATGCAAACACTAAACATTATATTTGGTCTACTTGCAGTTAAATATAATAATGACCTATCATGCTTCTATAGAGTTTGTTACATACTGATTTACCTCTTTCATCTTTATCCATCTTTATTGAAGTGCTCATTGGTGTTCTATATCTTTTACAATCTTTTATATTGAATTTCTTTAGGAGTTCTTTTGTATATTTGACTTGGTGAATGAAGATTCCTTCTTTCTCTTGTTTGATTTGTAATCCCAAGAAGAAATTGAGTTCACTCATCAAGCTCATTTCAAATTCTCCCTACATGGTTTTAGAAAATTCTTGATAGAGATTGTCATTCGTTGCACCAAATAATGTATCATCAACATAAATTTGAACTATAAGAATGTCTTTCTTTGCATGCTTAATGAAGAGAGTGGTATCCACTTTACCCCTTGAAAAACCTTTTTCAATCAGAAATTTTCTTAGACTCTCATACAAAGCTCTAGGAGCTTATTTCAAACCATAGAGGGCTTTCTTGAGTTTGAATACATGATTTGTACAACAAGGATCTTCAAACCCAGAGAGTTATTTGACATAAACCTCTTCATTAATAAAACCATTTAAGAATGCACTCTTTACATCCATTTGATATAGTTTGAAATCTATATATGATGCAAATGCAAGAAGCATTCTAATGGCTTCAATCCTTGCAATAAGGGTATATGACTTTTCAAAGTCAATACCTTCTTCTCAACTATACCCCATTGCAACCAATCTTGCTTTATTTCTCATCACAATTCCTAATTCATCTAATTTATTCCTAAAGACCCATTTTGTTCCTATAACAGATTGATGGTTTGGTCTTGGAACAATAGTCCACACATCATTTTTTTTAAATTGATCCAATTCTTCTTACCTAGCTAAAATTCAATTTTCATCTTCTAACACTTGGTCTATGCAAGTTGGTTCTAATTAAGAAATGAGGGCAAAATTCTCACATATTTGGTGATAAGATGTTCTAGTTCTCATTTTATCGAACACATCACCAATTATCCAATTTTTTCGGATGAGCATGCATAAATCTCCAATCTTTGGGAAAAAAGATGAGTTACCTTCCTCATTTACCTCTATTATGGAAGGTTCGGCTTCATTCATTGTTGTTTCTGATTGTGGAGCTTCTATTTGATTATCTTATAGTTTTAGCGTCTCCACACTTATTTCAAGATTTTCTATCTCATCATCAAAATTACTATTGCTTTTTGTAGAGTTAGTATGTTCATCAAACTTAATATGGATAGATTCTTCTAGAACTTAAGTCTCAGATTGTATACTCTAAATGCTTTACTAACAATGGAATAACCCAAAAATATGCCTTGATCAGATCTGCTATCAAATTTTCTAAGGTTTTCTTTGCCATTATTATGAATAAAGCACTTGCAACCAAAGGTATGAAAATATGAAATATTTGGTTTCTTGCTATAGTATAATTCAAATGGAGTTTTGTTGATTATGGATCCATCAAATATTCTATTAATAATGTAGTATGCGATGTTCATTGCTTCAGCCCAGAAATATTGTGGGAGACTGTACTCACTTAACGTTGTCCTTGCCATCTCTTGCAAGGATCTGTTCTTTCTTTCAGCTACTCCATTCTGTTGGGGTATTCTTGGTGTAAAGAATGTTTGAAGAATTCCATTACTTTCACAAAAGTCAGTGAATTTATAATTTTCAATCTCTCCACCATGATCACTTCTTATGGTAATAATATAAGAGCTTTGTTAATTTTGGACACATTTGAAAAATACTTCAAAGAATGAAAAAGCTTCATCTTTGGATGCTAGAAACATTACTTAGGTAAATCTACTATAGTCATCTACAATGACATATGCGTAATGTTTCCCTCCAAGGTTTGTTGTCCTTGTTGGTCTAACTAAATCCATATGTAGCAACTGAAGGGGTTTTGTTGTGTATACATCTTTGTTTGATTTGAAAGATTCTTTTACTTGCTTACCTTTCATGCAAGCATCAGACAATTTATTATCCAATTTGAGTTTTGGTAGGCCAACAACTAGATGCTTATTATATAGTGTTTCAATCAGATTTTTGTTGGCATGTCCTAACCTTTTATACCACAACATGGGTTCATTGTTATTCACAAAAAGACATTTAGCCTAAATATCAAAAAGATCAACCAAATATATATTTTCATGTCTTTTACCATATTCAATAACTGATTGAGACTTATCTAATACAAAATAAGATTGGGATTCAAACACAACTTTGTAGCCTTTGTCACAAAACTGACTTACGCTAAGAAGATTATGTTTCAATCCTTCTACTAGAAGTACATCTAAAATTAGGTAGAGGTTGGCCGACCTTACCAATCCCAACTACTCTACCTTTACCATTATCACCAAAGGTTACTATTCCACAGATTTCATTTTTGACTTTATGAACAGCTCCTTATTCCCTATCATGTGACTTGAGCAACCACTATCAATATTCCATATACTGCACTTTGTGTCTCCTAACCACACCTACATAGATAAAGTTAAGTCTTAACTTTTGGTACCCATTTGGGAATGGTTACAAGTGGGTTAGTTGTAGGTAATGTTAGTACCCATTCTTTCTTGGGTAAGATAGTTCTTTCTTGGGTAAGACAGCCTCAACTAAAGAATTTTGGGTTGCATTTAATACATTTGCAACTATTTTTGATGCCCAAATTGTAGTTTATTTAGGTTTGAATCTTTTATTTTGTTGTTGTCCACTTGTTTTCCTTGGTTTCATTTTTAATAGAGGGGAAGTAAATGTCATTTTCAAAGTATTGTTCTTAGCTACAACTTGCTCAAGTTTGTTATTGGTGTTTTGATCACTCTGAGCTTAGAATTTTCTTCCTTTATTTTGAAGCATTCATTTGTAATCCTTTTGAGCTCCCTTTTTATTTCTCTATACTTCTCTTTCAAAGTAATGAAATCTGAATATAATTCTTCTAACATTTCTTCATAATTGAGAGTGTCAGAATTAGAATTTATCTACTCTTAATGGATTGCCATGAAGCTAATTCCCATACAAAAGTCATCATGAGTGCTTTTATATATAGAGAGTTGACTGATTTGAGTTTCATATTCTTCTTCTTCCTCACTATCACTTTCATTTATAATATTCTCTAGAATTTCCCATGCTGCTAGAGCTTTCTTCTTCTTCTGAAACTTTCTGCTAGTTCTATTGTTATTGTTGTTCCTTCTGTCAAAATATGAATTGTATTTCTTTTTTTGTTGATCATTTTGTCTTTTGTCTAGCTCTGGACAGTCAAATTTCATATGTCCAAGTTTCCCACAATTATAACAGATGGGTGGCTCTTTCTTTCTATCATTTCTTCCAAAGTTGTTCCTTGAGGTGTTTCCAAACATTTTATTTCTCAGCATGGATTTAAATCTTCTTGTTATCATTATCATCTCCTCATCTTCATTTCCACTTATGGATGCATCAATTTGGGATTCTTCATTTTCTGATTCAGCTTTAAGAACTAGTGCTTTCTGGCCCTTTGGTTCTTCAATATTTTTCTAATTCATTAATACTTCATGAGTCATGAGAAAACCCATGAGCTCTTCAAGTCTCATTATGTCTAGATTTTTTGCTTTCTATATTACTGTCACTTCAGGCATTGCTTTGGTAAAGATCTCAAAATTTTCTTTACCATTTTAGGCTCTACATATTTTTCTCCTAGATTTTTCAACCCATTTTTTATCTTTTGGAATCTTCCAAATATGTCTGAGATGGACTCTGTCTCCTTCATGTTGAAAATTTCATATTCCTGCATAAGAAGATTTATCTTAGTTTCTCTAACTTGCTCAGTGCCTTCATGTGCAACTTCTAGTTTGTCCCAGATTTCTTTTGTACTTTCGCAAGAGGATATTTTATCAAACTCAGTAGATGTAAGGGCACAATAAAGACAGTTCTTTGCCTTAGCATCTTATCAGTTGCTAGAATGTCATCAGCGGTATATTTATCTTCAGTATTTAGGATAATTAAACTATCCTTGATGGTTTTCCATAGATGACAATCTGAGGCAATCAGGAAGTTTTTCATTCTCATCTTCCAACATCCATAGTTTGTACCATCAAATAGTAGAGATCTAGAAGTTGATTGACTTTCAGCAAAAATGTTATGAAAATTGCTAGCCATAAAGATCTCTTCACAAGTTATATAATTGGAATAATAATGTATAACTGGTGAATCCTGCTCTGATACCAATTGTTGGTCCCATTCAGATGATGACTCAAGAAGGGGGGTTTAATTAAGTCTTTAAAATTTTTGGCCTAATGAAGATTCAAGTGCGAAAACTAAAGAGGAGATTAATAAAGCAGTGCACTTGGATAGATATTTTTATAGTGGTTTGGCCCTTCGCTTGGGTTCCTACTCCACTTTTCTAAGTTAGCCTTTTCTACTAAACTCAGGTTCTACTAACACTTGTTGGTTTTCCAAGCTCACAAATGAACTTAGCAAGTGTTCCACTTGCTTTCACTATACAAATGCAAGTTAACAAACTTGCAAAGATATGCAGAAATGAGAGTGTACAAATGTTAATGCCTCTAATAGACTAATTTTGTATAAAGTTTGAAAGTAATAAATACAAATAATGTAACAATAAATGCAATAGGATTCAAATCACTATAAGTTGTTGAGTGGATGCATGGCTTTGAATGCTTCTTTGAATGAATTATAGTGGAACTGAAATCATAGAAGAAAAGTCTTAAAGTCTTCTGTAAATGCTCTCTCTATTTTTTAATGTAAAAACTATTATCTTCTTGGATCTCACTTAACTCATTTTATATGTGAGATCTTTGACTTTTCCTGCTATGGTAAGTGAAAAAAATTTAATGTTGAAAAACATTCAAATTTAAGACTGTTGCACTTTTAGCATCATTTCAAAGGCAATGAGTTACTATCATATCCTCTGAAGTTAGCATTTGGCATGAAGTCTTTTCTTAGCTCACAAATCATCATCATTTTGGATGCACCAAAGATCTACTTAGTAGGCTCCAGAATGGCACTACTAAAATGACTCATGTCGGGTCTTGAAGTCGACTCTGAAGTGATTGATTTCGTGACTCCAAAGCCTATTTTTGTTTCTGACATAAACTGTTCAGTGACTCCAAAATGAATCTCTGTCTCTGAAATATCTGTTAACTTTGAAAGTGTATTGGTTTTACTTGACGTGCTTGACTCAACTCCGAAAGGCTAGTTTGTCTTTGAAGTAAGTACATTAGTGACTCTGAAGCATTAAGTCTTTAGCTTTGATTTTGACTCCGAAGGAGTTTGTTGTCTCCGAAGCACCTTTCTCTTAATTCTAAAGCCTCTTTCTTCTTCCAAAGTTAGCTATTTGGTTACTTCAAAGTATATTTCCACCTTTGAAGTAAATATATTGGTGACTCCAAAGGCAAAATGACTAAGCTTAAGAATTTTTGACTCTGACGTGTTATTAATATTCTGTAACTGTTTTTTCTTTTGTCTCCAAAAAGCTTTATTGGCTCCAAAATTTCTTTTTTGAATCCAGAGCTTGTTACTTTGTAATTTTGAGAGATTGTTCCCTTGTCTCCTAAGCTTTTCAGTGATGACACTGACGCTTGTCTTGGGTTGACTCTAAAGATGCTTCTGTTGGTTCCAAAGCATGTCTTCAAGACTTCAAAATTTTGTTTTCTTGTTTTAAGTATATATGAAATTTATATACTTAATTTTCAAAGAGCAATTACTTTATGCCTTCCTTTTATCATTTTGATCATTATTCTCAAGTTGAGTAGTAGTTAAAATTTCTACAACATTCTTGAGAATAATTTGTTAGTAGTTTAATGTCTCACTCATGTCTTTGCTCATCATCAAAACATACTTGGTTAAGAATGTTTGAGCTAGATAGCATGTTCAACATCAGGTAGTAGAATAGACATTCGTATTTTATAGATGTTTGACCAACAACATGATACCTACTCCTCTCTCTAAGTTAGCCTCACTGGCTATACTCAAGTTCCATTAATCACCTGTTGATTTTACAAGCTCACCAATGAACTTTACACATGTTAATCATGTTGGTTTCCAAGCTCACCAACAAACTTCTACACGTTTATTTCCAAGCTCACCAACAAACTTATGCACATTGGTGTTTGAACTAACCAACAAACTTATACAAGATCAGCAAGCCCCTTGCTTGCTATCTCACACAAAGAATAATGTACAATAAAAATGCCTCTTACATAGGCTGATTTTGTACAAAATTAAAGTGTATTAAAAATAAATGTATTACAATAAATGCAGAGAATATCAAATTGTCTTAAGTTATTATAAAGAATGTTCTTTGAATGCAGATGGCATTTTGTGCAGTGGAGTTGTAGGAAAAACTTTAATGTCTAAGTAAATGCTCCTTGATTTCTTTCATAAATATTCTGGCTTGTTTTTTAACTATTGGAACGACCTCTCTTTACTCACTTTAAACTGGGATTCAAAATCTCCCCATTAGAGAAAATGATATTCATTAAATGTAAGTGAATTATCAATATTTTCTACTCATTGAATCGATTTTGCGGCTTCTTTGTCTAAAGTAAGTTTGAGATGAAGAAGAAAGTGCTTTGGATGGAAAATCATATTGAAGAGATCATTCATCATTTCACTCTATCCAAAAGACTAACTTTGGACTAACTAAATGACTAACTAGCTTTGTCTAAAAATGTTTCGCTGTCTCCCAAGTTAAATTTCAGACTTAGAAGAGGCATGAATCATCTTAGTTGCACAAACGAGTTCTAGCTTCATCTAAAGATGAGTTGGTAGTGTCTAAAGTTAAATTTTAGATTGAGAGACATGATGCAGACTGATTTTGAATGAGATTAGTTTGTCCAAAATAACATTAAACTTCTAGCATCTTAACTTCATACTTTTCTTACGTTCGAACTTGGTTTTGCTTCTGTCCAAATCTTTACTTGCTTCTGAAATTTTGCTTCACTTTGTACAAACTCCATTTCTTCCCTTTTGAAGCTATATTTGTGTTTGAACTTGGTTGGTCAGTGTTTGAATTGATCTAGTAATGTCAAAAACTGGATGGTATTCATTTGAAGAATATTTGGGAACTTGTTTGCATCTGAACTTGTGCATTAGCCAAATTGGCTTTGGCAACATTTTAGACTATGTAGGAAGTAACTTTGAAGCTTGTATATGGTGCCTATCAGACTTGTTGAGCATTTATGTTTTCTTCCTTTGACAAGTGGTGGATTTTGTATCTAATTTCATCTTATGTGCATTGTCCACTTTACTAAGTTATTTCACTCATTTATATATGTTTGCTGCATAGTTGGAAATAATAGTCAGTAGCTTAACCATTCACTCATGTGCTTTTGTTCATAATCAAAAGTTAGTTGGCTAAACATATTCATCATCAAAATCAATCCAAGTAAAGGAGGTTTGGTTCAATAGTTTTTACAACAAAAAGGGAAGATCATTTACATTCAAGTGAGCTTTCAAGGATTATAAAAGCTTCCCTTACACTCTTAAAGAAACAAAACTTAAGTATAATTCTTTTCCTTTTAGTTTTATTTGTGTATCCCATGAATTAATATTGGAGACCAAACTCAAGAAGAACAAGGGTGATGTTGGTATATGTCTTACAATCAACTTGTTAGTTTATATGCCCCCTTAAGCTGGAATCAAAAAGAGTGCAAGAGGCACTAAGTGTATACACCCCCTAGAGCGAGATACTAGAAGAGTGCAAAAGGCACTAGTTTATACCCTCAAGAGCTAGAATCTAGACTAGTTTATGCCCCTTAGAGCTAGAATCTAGAAGAGTGTTAGGTACACTAATTGTATTCCATTATATAAGACAGTGGAATCAAGGTACAAGGGGTGTGCTCTAGGAAGAGTGGAGTAGGGATGTTGTCCCAGAACACTATATATTATGTCTCTTATTTGTTATTTATTTAATTGCTTGCATTTTAATTTACACTATTTATTCCCAGCAAATCACATAAGCACACAAAAAAAGGGAATTTAACTAGAGGGGTAAAGCAAGAAATTTTTATAAACCCAATTCACCCCTCCCCTCTTGGGTTAAGCCAAGCCTAAGGGATTTAACACAAAAAACAATGCTGCTCTAGATTTTGGCCATTCATCTTCACACCTTTCCACTTCAGATAGGTTGAGTGTTTCTCTAATATTTTCTAGGGACAAGTCTACTTCCACCTTCCCTATCTAGGACTTCTTGGTGTTAGTATGGTTGTTATTTATTAATACTAGTACCATTATTGTATAACAGAGGTCCTTGTAGCTCAAGAAATCCATTTTTAGTGTTTTAGCTACTGTGCTACTTTTAAGTTTAATCCATCTTCTCCTAATAGTTTGAAACAAAGCATCATTCCTTTCACTACCATTTTTCCTTCAAAATAACCCGTAAAATTTTTGTAAGTTGAGTCTCGATTGATAAATATTACCTTTAACATGTAATCATCGACTCTCCCCTTCTTGCTTGGGGTTGACTCCTCTGCAACTAGCCTCCTCTTGTTTCCTCTTCCTAAATATGTTGAAGTGTTACTCACTGATTTCTTTGCTTTCTTTGTTCAAGCCATTTCAGCAACTAAGGATTGCTGGGTATGGATTTTGGACTTTAGGGATTTCAGGTTTTAAGAGGGAAAAGGGTTTTTGGAGAGTTCAGGACTCAAGGGCTTATTTCTATAATGGAAATGGGGTTTAAATGATTCATGGGGAATTTAAAAGATTTATAAAACAATGGGAGACAAAGCATTTTAACCCAGAATAGAATTTTAGAGTTTTGAAAATGTAGTTTCAGAGTTTTGAAGGTGCTTTTTGAAAGAGACTTGGGCCTGAGCTGCCGAGTTCTTAAGTTAAACTTTAGAGTTCTAAACTAGCATTAGCGTGTGTTGAACAATGTTAGAGTCCTAAAGGTGAACCTCTAAACATGCAAGCACAACTTTTAGATGCTCTAAAACCTTCAAATTGAAAGTGTTCTAAAAATTTTCAGAGTTCAAAAAATTTTGCACTAAGCTAGATAAACAAAGCACATACACGTTTAGAGTTTGGAAAAACCTCTTAGCAATCCTCTAAAATACCCAAAATGTAGTATAACATAGACATCATGCTTTCAAATGCAATTTATCACTGAGATCATTGAAATTATAATTGAAAGCATCTAAAATATATTATATTGCATATTGTAACTCATCATATGGAATGCAGTTTATGCACATGGATTTAACACACCTGAATCCCTTCTAATTTTGCGAAATCTATCCTCTGGGAGTGGCTTAGTAAAAATATTTGCTAACTGATCTTTAATTGATACGTGTTCTAAGCAAATATTATGATTTTACACATGATGTCTAATGAAATTATGCCTAACCCTTATATGTTTAGCTCTTGAATGTAGTACTTTATTATTGGTCAAGTTAATAGCATTGGTGTTGTCGCATCTAATGGGTGTATCAACATATTTCAAATCATAGTCATGTAACTGCTATTTTATTTAGAGAATCTGTGCACAACAACTAACTACAGCTACATATTTAGCCTCAATAGTCAATAATGTAATAGATGTTTATTTCCTAAAAAATCATGATATGATCAAGCTTCTAAGAAACTAATATATCCCTAAGGTACTCTTTGTATCTACTTTTTTAACTAGCAAAGTTAGAATTTGAGTACACTACTAACTCAAAATTTGAACCCTTTGGATACCATAAAACAAGGTTTGGTGTGGTACCCTTTGGATACCACAACAACTACCTAAATCTATATATTTAGCCTTAATAGTCAATAATACAATAGATGTCTATTTCCTAAAAAATCATGATATGATCAATCTTCCAAAAAACTAACATATCCCTAAGGTACTCTTTGTGTCTACTTTGTAACTAGCAAAGTCAGAATCTGACTCAAAATTTGAACCCTTTGGATATCATAAACCAAGGTTTGGTGTATACAAGAGGTATCTAAAGATTCTTTTAACAATTATAAGATATGATTCCTTAGGATCTAAATAGAAATCTAGCACACATGCAAACCTTAAACATGATATCATTGAGCCTACTAGTAGTTAAATATAGTAGAGATCCTATCATGCTTCTATAAAGCTTTAGACAAATGGATTTATTGTTCTCATCATTGTCAATCTTAATTGGTGTGCTCATTGGAGTTTCTAAAGGTTTTTCATCTTCTAATTCAAACTTCTTCAGGAGTTCTTGTCACACCCCACCTACCGAGGCACTAAACTCCATATTTCTCCAGCGTTTCACTATAATTTCCTCACTTCTAGGGTGGGGGTGCTTTGATACCATTCTGTCACAACCCACCCAAGGCCTATAAGTTTTACCATTAACCTGCACTTTCTCATTTTAAAGGAAAATTCTACGAAAAATCCAACAGAGTCTATTCTGAATTTTATGGATTTAAACCTGAATAATGATCAATCATATATAAAATTTGAATTTAACAACCATAAAATGGTAATATAAATTTCTAAACTCACATAATTTATCCACACACAGTCCAAAATCTAAGTTGAATCGTGATGGTAGACACAGTGGAATAATATCGAATCCATCCCAACATTATACACATTGATCACAATATGACATGCCATTTCATTACTCTTTTACATATGCCAAACACATTAACAATTGAATTATTATAATTTTGAATACATATGAATATACATAAAATACATTCCAACTCTAATTCATATAAAACACAATAAAATCATCATCTTTGTGTTCCCTTGCTTGATCTATGCACTTAAAAAAACTAGAATAAGAAGGTGTAAGTCCGGGCAAAGTCAGTAAGTAAGCTGAATAGAAAACAATAGTAAAATAACAGCAGCATATTCTAAATCAAAAAATAATTAAATACATTATAATACAATCATAAGGATATACTCATTAGCTCACGATTCCAATGTACATCCTACACTATTCTATCTTATCCCATATCACATTTTCAACTTATTCACTATAACCCTTCATATCATCTCAGAGCCATGCATCTCATAACTGTGTCATTTTGGCACAACGTATATTGTACTATGCCATTCAGGCATAAGACAACCCATTATGGAATATTTCCTATCCTAACAATATAACCAACTATATAATATAATTCTTGGGATATTCATCATTCCCCTCCTCATTATCCTTTCTCACATGCATCCATTTAATCACATAAGATATAATATAATTAGAGGACACCACTTATCCTCAACTAAACATCATTACATCATGTAATAAACTCTTACATGCAAACATACAAGTAGCAAATATTCTATCTCATAATCAAACATATTTATATCTAACAAATTAGATATCTACTATCCCCATCCATTCATACATGCTTGTACAAAGCATGGGATATCATTATCCCCATTCGGTATTATATTTAACTAGAAAAGGAGACTACTTACTTTATCATGCCTCAAGTTCCATAACTCATCAAATTGCACAATTTGCTTTCCTTCCATGTTTTAATGGCCTTACAAGAATTAGCCAATTTACATATAACAATGTCATATGCAATACTTTAATCCCAATAATTCAAATCATAAAAGTTCAGAATAAGTCTTGAAGGACATTTCATTATTAGCAATACATCCCTATCATAGTATATGAATATAATAAATAAATCATAAAACAAGCCAACTAGGCAATTAACTTAATTAATCCACTAGTTAGATACCCTATACACAAAATCCCTTTTCTTACGATTCATTAGATTTCTATATATTTCATGAACTATAATAAAACCAGATTTTGCATACATAATTCATTCCAAAACCATGATAATTAAGTAATTAATCCTTTCCCTCATGGTTGTTACACTTAATCATGAATTGCCCCCAAATTCTACTATTCAAAAAATCTTATCTTTGCAAAATCATGATTTCACATGCCCAAATGACGATAATCAATCCATTAATTCATTTCCCCTATGACTAATACAACAACTCTACCATTTTCTCCCACATTTCCACTATTCATGAATTTCTTCAAAACCCAAACTTAGCAAAATCATAAATTCAGTTAGGGAAAAGTAACTTACCACCAAATCCAAGCGTGGCTTCCATCCCTAGACAATAATTCAAGCTCCAAGCTCTCATTAGCTCCATCCATTTGCAAAAATTGGATTTTCTTCTACTTTCCACCATTAAAACTCCCAAAATTTGGGTCTAAGGAAACAATCAAGTGATTCTCTGTCCAAACAAGGAATTTTCCAAGTGAGGGAGAAGAAACGTAATAAAAATGGGATTGAATGGAACGAAAATGGACTTATAAAGCTAACTGGCTGACTTTACCTACAAATCAACACCACGGTGTAGAATTCCACGCCATGATGTGGAATTCGCTGGACACACAGCTCTCCCATTTTGATCCGGGATTGCTAACTCAAATCTAGCACCGGTGCCTCAAATTTGGTGTCAAAGATAGTCTCACTAAATTAAACATATCACTCTCATAAGATATCAAAATGATGTGATTATTAAGGCATTAAAAAGATAATTTCAGGATCTATAATTTTTATGTTAGCTATGTTTTCCAAAGAAATCAACGTATACGTCAAAAATTAAATAAAGTGACCTAATTTGGTAATTTTAATATTTTTTACCCATATGGATCATTTTCGGTATATTGATCATAGATTTCTCATAAAATATAAAAATCATGTAATTATTGATTCATTAGAAAAAAGAATTTTAAGATATACAACTTTTATGTTGAACACTAGTCTTAAATCACTCATTATCTAGGTCAAACATTGAACACAAATGACCCCTTTTTCAAATTCAGTAGTTTCTTAATGTAATTTTGTGCTCAATACACAATTTCACTTCATATACCACTCATGTATTTAATCCTTCCTTAAGTATGATATATGGACATATTGAATATCAAAATCACATTGAATACATAATAATCCTTAATCATATAGTAAGGATCATACTAATTGATCATTCTTATATCAATAACTTTACTCAACCCAACTTTTTTCACAAATAACTTTTCCTTAGACTTCTAATTATACTTTTTCTCAAATAGTTATGGAATTGTAACACTTACTTAATCCCCTTGAATGATTAGGGTAATGTCATTTAACCACCCTTGGGCATTAAATTCATAAAAATTTTATTCATGCTTAATAAATTCATGTACAATTTGTCCCTAAATGATAATTCAAGAAAACTTTCCAAAATTTCCTTGCTTTTAACACCCTGGGTGTTATACTTCTTTAGTATACTTGGCTTGGTGGATGAATATTTCTTCCTTCATTTACTTGATTTGCATTCCTAGAAAGAAATTTAATTCTCCCATGAATCTCATCCCAAATTCTCCCTTCATGACTTTAGAAAACTCTTGACATAATTTGTCATTAGTAGCGCCAAATACAATATCATCAACATTGATCTAAACAATTAAAATATTATTCATTTTATGCTTAATGAATAGTGTGGCATCTAGTTACCCCTAGCAAATCCTTTCTCAATCAGAAACTTACTTAGCCTCTCATACTATTCTCTAGGAGCTTGTATAAGACCATAGAGAGCTCTTGAGTTTGAAGACATGGTTTGGATCATGAAGATCTTCAAATCCAAGGGGTTGTTCCACATATACCTCTTCATTTTTGAACTCATTCGAGAATGCACTTTTGACATCCATCTGATTGATGGCTCAAAATTAATACCTCGCAAGTGCACGGTCGATGTATAGTCTAGTGTGCTTATGCAAGGGTCGATCCCACAGGGAATGGCAA
>JAYJMB010062122.1:0-26198 GCA_036873735.1 Pouteria campechiana | reverse complement strand
TTTTTGCGCTCAACCACTCCAATTGACTCCTAAATCAAAATATGAGAATAATGAGTATATTTAGGAATCAAATAGGTTTAAAAGATGAAGCATTAGAAAAATAAAATATGACATTTTGCATTCTCATCAGTCAGGCTAAAACCTAAGAGGGAAGGGGTGAATTGAGTACTTAAAAATTATTTTTCAACCCCTTAAGGATTACTTTTCCCTCCAGAATCAATTATTCAAACATAAAATAAATAAGACACAATGATTGTTGTAGTAGTTCGAGTAAACACTCTACTCCACTCTTCCAAGATCACTTTTCTCTAATGTCTTGGGTTCCACTTTCCCAAAAGCAAAAATATGATAGTGTCCCCAACACTCTTCTAGATTACAGCTCTAGGGACCGTAAACAAGTGTCCCCGACACTCTTCTAGATTTTAGCTCTAAGGGGCACAAATAAGTGTTCTCGATACTCTTCTAAATTTCAGCTCTAGGGGGCATTTACAAATAGCTCTTATCTGCACTAAGACATTCACAACTCTCCTTGAGTCTAGTCATAACCACTAGCTCAAGGAACAAGAAATGAATATCAGAAGTTTAAGCACAAGGATTTTCTAAATAAGCATAGGGGAAGTTTTTTGAAAGTTAAATACAGAAGTAAATGATCTTCCCAATGGTAGTAGAGAGCCTTCAAGAACAGTTGAAGAATGTTTGAATGCAAGGCTTTTAACTCTTGAAGGCTTGTAGAAGATTTAGCTCATATCAGAAAATACTCTCAAGAAGGTTTGAATGATTTTCTCAATTACCTTGTTAGTTTCTTCTGGTCTAATGATGTTTCATTTATAGCTGCTTTAAATTCTAGTTGTTGGTGGTAGGTAAGCTTTATTAATCACAAAAGACAAACTGATTGGTATATTTTGAATCTTCTGACTTTTGCTTATTCCTTGTATGTTTTAATGCCTACATCACCGACCTTAGAGAAAATGATTTCAAGTTTCTCAAGATGCTCTGGTCAAGGTATTATTGCATTGGCTACTGCTTTCATCAATATAAAAGTATCATTATTAATGCTGGGCGAAGACTAATGATTCATTTTGACCATTGCTCATCTTTTAATTATGATAGACGAAGTAACTATCCAGTTATTCATAAGACAAAGTTTCTCCATCTTAATCTTTCATAAGTGACTGACAAATCATTCTTTCCATTTCTGCTAGACGAACTTCACTGTTCAAGCTCTTTGTCTATTGCATTGTAGAGGCATAAATGTCTTGTTGCTTCATAGCTTCGTTTATTGGGTTTATCTATTATAAGTAGTAGATGAAGTGTTGATTTGTCTATTAACAACAGACGATCACTTACAAATCTCTTGCTTTGCTCCTTGTTTCTTCTGCTTTGTCTGTCAACATCAGACGATCATTGACTCACTTGAGATAGATGAAGTTTCTACTTTCTCATATGATTCTTGCTTCTCCACTTCTTTTATTGATGGCAGACGAAGTCTTTTGTTCTACTGAAAAGGTCTTCACGTCTTCCACCTTTTTTTATTCTCATCAGACGACCATTGGCAAAAAATACGGCTTGCCTATAGTGGATGAACTCTGTTATAAACAAATTGTCCTGCATCCCTTAGATGTAGTTTTCCATTTTGATAGATGAATGAAGCATTCAAGTCCTTTTCATTCATGCTTTGTTTGTTACAACAATTCATCTTTTGTTTCTTTACTTGCTCAAGCTTTTATCGCCATGGAATATGTTTTCTGTGCTCATTTTTCTTTAAGACCTGCAACTTAATTTTGCATGCTAAAACTTGATGACTATCATTAGTATATAATCTTTAATCAAGTTTTATTTACATCAAAACTATGCATTTATGTCAACAGGGGATGTTAGACCTTCAGAGGACACTTCAAAAGAACTTCAGAGGCAAAAGAAGGCTCTGAAATTACACGCGCTCATGACTCCAGCAAGATCTCGATCTTCAGAGGCTTGTAAGTTATACTTCTGAGGCTTTAAAGTAGTGAAACAAAGTTGTTTTGTAGAGAGTGCATAAAATGCAAGCTTAATGATCGAAAAACCCACCAATCGAGGTAGCAACGGATAGAAATGTTTTGAGGATGTTAAAGAAGAGTTTGAAAAAATTCGAGACCTTAAGCTGTTAAGTTTCCCAAACAGGCTTGACTCATGCCTCGAGACTATAAAGGCATTAAGGTTAATTTTATTGTTCCAACTAGTAGATGATTATCGTTTAAAGCTTATCTTACAAACTCATATGCAAAATGGTTCTCTTATGAGAGATAAAGTGATGAAGGCTGAAATAATATGAATGTAATGTAGAGAATTAAGATCAGAAAATATAATATATTCACCTACCTAGTTTCCTGAAACAGATTTATGTTTCTATTTATCCACTGTTGAAGAGCTACTTCTTGTCCTATAATGGCTCTCATTGGAAGGTAGTTATACAATAATTAATTTCTTCTTCTTTTATATTTTCGTTTACATTTTCAATATGTTCTTCTTCCTTACATGTACAATGCCCTACTGAATTTATATTTTTCTTTTTCTTCAGTAGATCCCTAATTTTCATAGAGAGGGATTTTTTTAAGTTCTACATTATTGTCCTCCCCCTCACTATATGAAAATTTTTCACTTCCATGGTTATATACTATCTTCATTTTCTTCCCTTCTCATTCTTCCATACTTAATGGGTCATCAAAGACCCCATTAGTTTTGCAATAGAGATCTTGTTCAAATCTTTGGCCTCCCTCAATCCCTATAATTTTGGGCATCCAATCCTCTAGAAGAGTCCTTAAAATCTTTTTAACTTGCTAAAAATAAGAAATCTCATGGCCTAAACTTTTTTGGTTATTGTTGCGGATTTTCCAAATGCAAGTATATGTATCATCAATAAGTAATTAAGTATGAGTAAGATATTATTCCCACGACAACTTAGAATTACTAACTACCAACTACTCTAACTTTAAATTTTTTTAAAGAATCAAAATATGGTAAAAAGCTTGAAAGAGAAGCAATCTAAAGTAGAATAAATCTAAACTAATGGAGTTTGGCAATGATGCTAAATCAAATAAATGGTTGAGACATCTAGGGATTCCCGAGTTCACCAGATTAATCCTATTTAATTTTATTTATTTTAATCTATTAATATTTATTTCTATGTTGATAACAAATTTCTCTTGTTTAATTGTTATTCTTTCTTAAGTCCTAACAATCTATCCTAAGTTAACAAATCTTCTACATCTCTATGAAGATTTTGAGCTAAGTAAGATGTATTAAGATCAAGAAACTCATGGTGTTACTTAAATCTCATGGAAATCTCTATCATCATGAAAATCTTATGGTGATTAATCATGGTCTAATTCAATTATTGCTTCTCAGTCTCAAATTGAATTATAAATTATATTGAAAGGGCCAATATTCTTTCACAAGCATTAAAATCGGATTAAACAATCAACATAGATAATGAATAAATAGAGAATGAATTAAACAGAATGAAACTAAATAATCATAATCCGACTACATCATTCCCCTAGAATAAAGTGTTTAGCTCATAATGCAATCAAAAGAAATCATACACATTCTCTTAAATATGATAAAAAAAAGTGAACAACTCAAAAAGAACAAGAAAAGATCAAAGAATAATCTTCTCCAAATAGTACTGTCTGCCCTTTCGCTCTCTTGTTAGGTACCTTTCTTTGCAAGAAAATCTCAATCTAAATTCATGTATTTGTTGCCTCTTTCTCCTTATTGAGTTCCCTCTTCTTGCCAAAAGTCCCCTTGGACATCTTTATCTTCCTTTTTATATCCTCCTCATTAGGGTTTAGCCTTCTTGCATAAATTCAACAACCATTATGCAAAATCTGCAATGTCACCGCACCTTTGGGCGTAGTGGCGCCCACTTCTGTTGAAGCACTCCTCCTTGAACGATCATGATGTGGGCACTGTGGTGTCCAACTTCTAGCCATTGGAGACTTATTTTTCTTCAATTTGCTTGGTGCCGCAACACCTAGATGTTGTCCATTTTGTGAATCCTTCATTCAAGCACTTTCCTTCATCTAAACGTTGCTGCAATTTCCTCTTTCTTCCTCATTAATTCTCCCATGTTTGTTAAACCAAACCTCTTTACTAGGCTTGGTTTTAAAGATGAACATATTTAACCAACCAAAGTTTGATGATGAGCAAAAGCACATGAGTGAAAGTTTAAATGACTCATTATTATTTTCTAAGTGTACAATAACAAACAATATATCAGGGAAATAGCATAAGTGGATAGCGCATATGAGACTACACCAGAGATGAGATCCATAAATATATGAAGAAGAAATCATAAACGCCCAAATAAGAAATAATAGCACTAAAACTTTGAAAAAATAGTTTGTGAAATAACTCCTAGACATGCCTCAAAACACTGCCAAAGTAATTCAGACTTGTGCTCAAAACTAGACAAACATCAAAGCTTCAAAGTGAAGAAAAATCTAAGTTCCTCACTCAAGCAACTAAATGGGACTATGAAGAAGTAAGGTTGGACATCGCATAAAGAATTTAAGACATGGAACAAGACCAAGACATTGTTGAATAAGAAGTCAAGATGCTAGAACTAAAAAGTCATTCTCAAATATAAAATCTAGACATGGACACCATTGAAGACTGAACAGAAAAATCGAATGTGTCTAGAAATCCAAGTTCGAAAATCCTATGTGCTAAATCCAGGTCATAGCCAAAGCTAAAGATGCAAGACTGAAATATTAACCTTGAACATAGCAAACTTAATTCTGGACATAGCTAAGATTAAGTTTTGCAACAAAATGCAACTAGCGCCAATCCAAGTCTGAAATCTTAATTACAAACATAGAAATCATTTCTAGACATGGGGATTCACTTCAAGACATGACCGAATATAGCATTGTAAGCTGAACAGTTCATCTAAGTTTGAAATAATAACTTTAGGCATGGCCATTCAAATCTAGACATGGCAAATCCATTTCGGACACAGAAGAAGTCAGTTGCAAGTTAAGAACCAGTCCAAGTTCAAAATTTTAATTTCGGACATGACTATTCAAACCTGGACATGATGATTCATTTTAAAACATAGGTAAAGCAGTTAGTTTTGAGCTAAAAGGGTTATACAAGTCCAAAAACTTAACTCTAGACATGGAAAGTAAACTCAAACATGGCTCAACTGATCTCAGAAATGAAAACCCATGAGCAAGCTCCAATGGACAGAAAATCCTATTAATTCGCTCACATTAAATGAATGTCATATTTCCAATAGGTAGAATTCAAATTCAGCTATAAAATGAGTAAAGAAAGGCCATTCCAAGTAGTAACAAGAAAGAAATCATTGAAAAGTAATTATGTTTATTGATAATCTCTGCGATCAAATATCTTATGCCTAAGAAGGATGCAAAGCCATGGCTTATCTGGCGGGTGCTTCTACTTAAGAATTTGACATGGAAGTCAAGGACAAAAAAGGCATAGAAAACCTTGTAGTAGATCATCTGTCAACGCTGGAATGAAAAGAAGAGGAAGAATTGCAAAAGTCTCCCATTAGTGATTAATTCCTTGATGAACAATTGTTTGTTACCACCTTAGCAAAATTTGCTTTATGGTAAGCAAATTTTGTGAATTTTCTTGTAGGGAAGATCATGCCAACTGGTTTATCTTTTTATCAAAAGATGAAATTCTCATTTGATGTTAAACATTATTACTAGAAATCCAATTCTTTACAAGCACCATGTTGATCAAATCATAAGAAGATGCATACCAGAGAAAGAAATGGGGGATATTCTCAAGTATTGTCATACACTTGAGTGTGGAAGTCACTTTGGAGGAAATTAGATAGTTACAAAGGTATTACAGTCTAGTTTCTACTGACCCACATTTTTTAAGGACCCTCATGGTTTTGTCATTGCATGTGATAAGTGTCAAATGACTGGAAATATCTCATGAAGGAGTGAAATGCCTTTGAAAAACATATTGGAAGTTGAGCTCTTTGATGTGTGGGGCATTGACTTCATGGGTTCATTCCCTTCCTCATACAACAATAAGTATATCCTCCTTGTAGTGGACTATGTATCAAAGTGGGTGGTGGTAATTGCTACTCACACTAATAATGGTAATGTAGTGCTAAATTTTCTTCAAAAAACATCTTCATAAGATTTGGGACTCCAAGAGCTATTATCAGCTATGGAGGAAGCCACTTTTGCAATAGACAATTTGAAGCTCTTCCATCAAAATATGGAGTCAAGTACAAAATAGCATTGCCCTATCACCCTTAAAAAAATGGCCAAGCAAAAATTTCCAACAAGGAAGTGAAGCGAATTCTTGAGAAAATAGTGTAGAAATCCCGCAAGGATTGGTCTAAGAAGCTAGATGATGGGCTATGGGCATATGGAATTGCTTTCAAGACACCTATAAGAATGTAACCTTATAGGTTGGTTTATGGGAAAGCTCGTCATCTTCATGTGGAATTGGAACATTGAACATACTGGGCAATGAAACAATTGAACATAGATATGGATGCAACTAAGGAGAAGCAACTTTTGTAACTCATTGAACTAGATGAATTCCGCAATGAAGCATATGAGAATGCAAAAATTTATAAGAATCAGACCAAAGCATGGCACAAGAAGCACATCCAAAGAAAAGAATTTTCACCAGGCTAGAAAGTGTTATAATACAATTCTAGACTTTGATTATTTCTTAAAAAACTCAGATCGAAATGGTCAGGCTAACTCACGGTCATGAAAGTGTTTCCTTATGGCTCTGTGGAGCTTTGAAAAGGAACCTTCAAAGTTAATGAACAACACCTGAAGCCATATTATGAGGTGCGGTTGATCACTTCAAGATGATTATCAAGCTCAATTAACCTTGAGAGAGGAAGAGTCTAGCTGATGACTATAACTTAAGCACTTCTTGGGAGGCAGCCCAAGTTTCTAAACTTTCTTTATTAAATTACATTGAATTAGTGTTACTTGTTTCATTATTATCAATCTTAATATCTATTTCAGCTAGCTAATTGTAAACTTTGCTCATGTGGGAATTGAAGTCCAGGATAGAAAGCACATGTCATTACTAAATAAAAAAATTAAAAATTAAAAAAATGGCAGCAAAATATGGACCTGCTGCACCATGCAAAGAGGACACTAATGTGTGGAGACAGTGTCTGTTGGAGTAGCAATGCTAGTTTCTAGATCCGTGGCCCCACTCACTTAAAACCCATTCTATCTGTGCCCCCATTTCAAAATGTAAATACCCTTTTCTCCCTCTTCCCCCTTTCCACTTCAAGCACCCATACAATACTCAAGCACCCCATCTCTCCAACCCAAGTCCACATAAATACATCATTTCCTTTTCCAAATCCACTCCCACACATCCAATCTCAATCTACATTCAAGTCTTCTTCCTTTTACATCCTCATCAGTTGGCTTCGAGGTTTGGAAAGAAGGGCTTCATGAAATCGGGTTAGCCAACCTCTTCATGTCATTAATTACTTCATTGATCTTCCTTAGATGATTGGGAGTGGAAATAATCAGTTTGGTAGAAAATTTTGTGTGGATTGGAGGAGTTGCAACATGCACATTAGGTGTTTGTTAAAACACCTGAAGAGAAAATGTGGGAAAGAAGGGTTTCTTCTAATCAAGTCTGCACACCATTTCTGCTTGTGTTTACTTGTATGATTGATCTTTCTTGGAGGTTTGTAAGGGGAATCTACCAATTTGAGGTGAAAAATTTAGATCGATTGGAGAAATCGAAGTGTACACATGAGAGGCTTATTGAATTGCCTGAGGGGAACCTACCTTTAACTAAAAGGTGTGTGTGGAAACATCTAAGTGGGGTGGAGTTGCAGTGATAAGCTGCATTTTTCATTAAAGCATTGTGAGCAACCATTGGAAGATTTGGGATCATTGTGTTTGATCAAGGAAAATTAATACCACATTAAGTTGGATTGAGGTGTAGGGAATTAAAGTACAGTTGGTAAATATGTTGTAGACATTGAGGAAACACTTTCATCATGCATCTAAAAGCATAAAAAGTTATGGCTGTAGATCTTGCAAAAAGAAAAAGAGGTAAAGACCTAAACCTCCAATCAGACAAACATTTGTGAATGAGAATGCTACTACAAGCTTTCAAAAATCCATAGTGAAGAGGAAATGTATATTGGAAAGAGGATTCCAAAATCCTCTTGGGAGTATTCATGACATCATTGATGAACGAAATTGGGAAACATTTACGGCATAGTCAGGTGCAACTTTGGTACCTATAATTAGAGAATTCTATGCCAATGCCCAAAAATAATAGATCTCAAGGACTTAGGGATTCTAGTTACTGTGATGGGGAGGCTAGTTTCATTTGATAGAACCTCTATAAAGAAAGTGTACGAGCTTCTTAATATTGATAATGATGATTATTTTGCCTTTGTGGAATGCGGCCTTGATTATGAACAAATCATCCAATTTCTTATTGTGCCTAGCGTTGGTCCCATCTAGTAGATCACTCAAGAGAGGAGGGGTGAATTGAGCATATGAAAATTATGGCTAAATAAAAAATTAATGTGTTGGGCAAAAATAATAGTGTAATGAATATGTGATTTTTATAGTTGTTCGTTCAATCATGGTGTCTGCTCCACACATAGATTCAGCTTTCCTTAGTTGTTTTCATTTCAGATAGATTATTGCGTGTGTGTGTGTAATGATGTGTGAGATGTAATAATTGTTAGTCCCGTTCAGATGGTGACTCAAGAGGGGGGTGAATTAATTCTTTAAAAATTTTGGCCAGATAATAATCAAAGTGCAAGACTAAAGAAAATATTGATAACATAATGTACTTAGACTTGTATGTTTATAGTAGTTCGACCCTTCACTTGGTTCCTACTCCACTTCTCTGAGTTATCCTTCCCTGCTAAACTCAAGTTCCACTAACACCTTCTTTGATCAGTAACCTTCTGATCAAACAAATACACCTGTTGGTTTCCAAGCTCACCAACTAACTTGTACAAATACTTAGCAAGTATCCTACTTGCTTCACTACACAAAGGCAAGTTCTTGACTTGCATAAATATGTAGAAATTAAATTTGTATAGATATTAATGCCTCTAACAAGCTAATGTTGTACGACATGTAAAAGCAGTAAACACAAATAATATAGCAATAAAAATAGTAGGATTCAATCTCCAAAAGTGGTTGAATGAATGGCCTTGAATGCATCTTTGAATGAACTACAGTGGAGTTGAAATTGTGGAAGAAAAAGCCTTAAAGACTTAGCAAATGCACTCTCTTGTTTTCTGGTGTAAAACTATTATCTTCTTCAATTTCAATTAACTTCTTTTATATTGAGATCTCTGACTTTCTCTATTGTGGCAGGTGAGAATCATTAAATGCTGAAAAATATTTAAATTTATACCCATTGTACTTTCAGTGAGGTTTTGGAGGCTATGAATTAGCTTCAGATCCTTTGAGCTTTTAAGAGGTAGGTAGTTTCTTTACACACTTCACACATTTTTGTATCTTCGGATGCTCTGAAGATATTTTTTGAAGGCTCCAAAATGTGACCGAAACAACTCACATTGGGACTATAGAGGTTGACTCAAAAGGAATTGACTCCAAACTCCGAAATGTTTTTGTCTCTAAAGTAAATATTCAGTGACTTCGAGGAAACTAACTTCGAACTCCAAAGTGTTTTACTTGCCTCTAAAGTACCTCTCTTCTAACTCCAATGAGTCATGTTCTCTAAAGAATGTTCTGTTAACTCTCAAGGTTGCAGTTCGTTATCTCTGAAATATCTTGTCGACTTCGAAGTTAATTGGCTCCACTCTGAAGTTATTTGGTTCCACTCTGAAGTGCTTCACTTAACTTCGAAGTTTGTGAGCTTGTGACTTTTAAGTAATGTCATCACTTCTGAAGTTACTTTTTTATGTCTCTGAAGTGCCTCAGTGGCTTCGAAAATGCTTGTCTTGGCTTTGATGCATTTTTTGCTGAATCCAAAGCTTGTGACTTCATGAAGTAGAAAGGATTTCCTTTGTATCTGAAGTTCTCTAGTGGCCCTGAAACTTCTTTACTAACTCTAAAGCATGTGACTTTGTGACTCCAAAAGATTTTCCTTTCATCTCTGAAGCTTTCTAGTAGCTCCAAAATGCCTTTGATAATTCCAAAGAGTTAATCTCTTATCTCTGAAATGCATGACGAACTTCAAAGGGATGAACTTTTAAACTTGATGTTGACTCCAAAGCTTCCTTGAAACTTTAAACTTACTATTTTCTTCTTTTAAGTATATCTGTGATTTATATTCTTAGATTTCTTTAGCATTTACTTAGTTTCTTCCTTTGATCATCATGAAGATTATTCTCAAGTTAAGTATTGAAAAATATTTCTGTAAAATGTTTAAGAATGAATTGTTAGTACCTTAATGTTTTACTCTGTCTTTTCTCATCATCAAAACATGGTTGGTTGATAATGTTTATCATCAAAATCAAGCTATTTTAAGAGTATATGTTCAATATTCTCCCCCTTTTTGATGATGACAAAACACTTAGTGATGCACCTTTCAAAATTTATTTAACAATGAACTTAAAGTAACTTAATTGCATGAGTTTTAATGAAATTCTATTAGTTCAATGTAACTCCCCCCCTGAATAGGTGCGCAGAATTTCAACCTAGTTTCATACAAAAATTTTATACATTCAGTACATCATACAAAACAAATTTCATACATTTAGTACATTTTCTCCCCCTTTTTGTCAGAATCAAAAGGTGGAAAGAAATAAAAAGAATATTCATGGCCTTTCATGACTAAAATGTAAACATACCGAACCTATCATAATATAAAAATTTTCAAATACAAAACATGATCAAAGTTTCATATATACAGAATTCGTCATAAAGGATATACAAGAGAATATACAAAGAATATACTTAAGAAAAAAAAATGTAGAGGTAGCAAAATCAGTGGGACGGTTTGGGTTTTCTCTTATAAGTTTTAGAAAATGGTTCAGGTTTGGGTTGAGAAGTTGATGGTTTAGGAGATGACTTAGACCTTTTTGGTGGAGGAGGTGGAATGAAAAATAGATCCTTTAGGATTGCTGAAGGAGGTTCATGGATGTATGCTATTGGTCCACAATCAAAAACATAAATAAAACTAATCCATTCTCTAAATTGTGGATCTAGCAACTCAGGAAAGGCTACAAGAGTCCCTTTTAAGAGGGCTTCTATATTGGCATTCATTCAGGCTGTGTACTCTTGATGGTACATGGTTATTCTAGAGAGAAGAGCCTTTTTGTGTTCCTTTGGAGGTGTAATCCTTGGCTTCCTCTTGTGTTTGGAGGAGGATGGCTGAGATGAAGGTGTAGAAGATGATGGTTTGGATAGTGGTTTTGGTTATGGAACTGCAATAGGTTTTCTGATTATGGTTTTGGTAGAAGGTGGTGATGAAGTTTTTAGTTTTGGTATAGTCGCTAGTTGAGACTAGGTCTGCCCTATCTTATGGTGGAGAGAAGGATCAAATAGATATGGATATGGAATAAGAATATCATTAGCAATGGCTTGGAGATTTGCATTTTCATAGAAAGAGAGTTCTTCCTCAATGATTAGAAAATGTTGATAAGGACCTGAGGGAGATGAAAATGTGATTTTGGCTTTCTTTGAAGTTGATAGTAAATTATGAAGTTTTTCAGAATACTCTTGAAGGATTGACTCTTTATCAGGAATTTGAATTTGTGAATCACAGGAGTGAATGGTGGATTAGGAAAAAGTTGAATCCTATGCAGAATGTTAGGATCCTCAAGTTCAAAAAACGGATATTCCTGAGAAGATAGATGGATAGATTGAGAAAGAAATATTCTAACAACTTTAGAGTTGATCTTTGATTTACTCTCAAATTTAGAAAATGTCATCCTGATTACATTTGCAACACAAAGAAGAATATCAAGATTATCATTGAATGATTTTTGGAGGAGATGGTGAAGGGCTTTATTGTGGAGTTTGAGGTGGGAGGTCTTCTTCATTCTGGATGAATTGAAGGTGTATTCCATTCTGGTGAAATTTCTTCAATTCATTTAGGAATTACTTCTCCTGATTGTATAAGATCCATCCAAGTCCAGTCCAGCCATATTGCTGGCCCTAGGGGAAGAAAATGAATTGGATGGAGTGAAACTATGAAATACTTTTCATATTTGACAATTGCTCTATGAGGATTAAAGACATAGTCCTCAGGTAGGTTTGGAAAGACTTCAGTATTTGGAACTGATGGTGGCTATGATGGAGGAGGAGATAAGGAGATTTTAGTAGGTTGACTCACAGGTTGAGCAACCTCTGGAGTTATAGGAGATGATGGATGAGGAGACTGTGGGGGAAGACATTACTGTGATGGGAGAGTTAGTTCTGATTGGAGAGAAGTGATGTTGAGGTGAGGAGAAATGAGTTAATGGTGGAAGAAATGAGGGTGATAAGTTTGACTTCTGAATGACTCTGCCAGAGATTGTAGAGAGTCAAGTGATTGATTAATCTTATCAGCTCTCAAGATCATGGATGACAAGGCATTGTTAAGTCTGTGATCTATTTTGTTCATCCTTAGAGTTAGAGTAGACAGAAAGTGTTTAATATGTGTCAGTCTATCTTCTAGGTTGTGTGGGATGGGTTATGTAGTGGGGATTGATAAAGTGACTAGTGTGGATGGTTGATGAGAATGAGTGGGTCTTATGGGGGATGGAGATTTGATAGGAGTGTAAAATGGGGTGGTTGCTACTGCTATCGCTGCTGCTTCACTTTCATTTCTTAAAGTCTCTTCTAACTCTTGTATTCTGACATTTCTTAGATCTTCTCTAGTGACTTCTCTCTTCTCTCTATCTATGTTTGAGTCTCATTTGTGAGAGGTTCTTCTCTTATTTCTAGGATCTCTTGTCTTGTTGGGCTTTGTAATTCTTGTTCTTCTAATCTGGATCTCTTTAGTTGTTCAGTTCTTTTTAGTTTTTCACTTATCCAGCCTTGTGATGTCCTCTTGGAACACATTCTTTTTAAGGTTCTTTCATCAAATATGTCTGAGTCCTTAGACTCTTCTTTCTTTTCTTTGATCATATTTACTCTCGCATCTTTGAAAATTCTTGTGAAGATCATCCCATATGGAAGTGGAAATCTTGTCATAGATTTCACTAGATATAGATGATCCACTATAATTTGTGCAAGGTTTATTTTCTTTTCATTTTTTCTTAAATCCCATAGCACTTTTGCATCTTTCTCTAAAATAGAATGTGTGGCTCCTATCCTTGGATACACATTATTTATGACCATTGTGTATGTCAAGTTGTAGTGCAAGCTTAGATGACTGGCATGTAAGTAATTTTCCTTTGTATTTATTTCAACTCCTACCAAGTTTGATAATAATTTCACTCTACTTGATGGCCACTTAGCATGTTCTTCTTTAATTTTAGGAAGATTGAGGATGTTGGTCCCGAAGGTTAGACAACACCTAAGAGTGAAGGGGTGAATTAGGTACTTAAAAATTATTTCTTAACCCCTTTTAGGATTACTCTTCCCTCTAGCAAGCAATCACTCAATCAATAAATGCATAAAATAAATAAGACACAATGATTTTTATAGTGGTTTGAGTAAACACTCTACTCCAGTCTTCTAAGAGCACTTTTCTCTTAGTGTCTAGGGTTTCACTATTTCCAATAGTAGAAATACAATAGTGTCCCCGACACTCTTCTAGATTCCAGCTTTAGAGGGCACAAACAAGTGTCCCCGACACTCTTTTGGATTCCAGCTCTAGAGGGCGTAAACAAGTTTCCCTGATACTCTTCTAGATTCTAGCTCTAGAGGGTGTATTCATAGTTCTCCTAGTACTCTTTTAAATTCTAACTCTAGGGGGCATGAATAAATAGCTCTTATCTGCACTCAGATAATCACAGCTCTTCTTGAGTCTAGTCTCCACTACTAGCTTAAGAAACTTTATAAGAAATGAATATTAGAATTTTAAGCAAAGGAATTTCTCAATAAGCATAAGGGAAGGTTTCTGAAAGTTGAATGCAGAAGTAAATGATCTTCCCAAAGATATTTGAGAGCCTTTAAAGAAAAGTTGAGGAAGGTTTGAATGCAATGCTCTTGACTCTTGAAGGATTGCAAAGGGTTTAGCTCAAATCAGTAAATGCTCTCAAGAGGGTTTTGAATGACTTTCTCAATACTTTATTAGTTCCTCCTGCTCCAGCGATGCTTCATTTATAGCTGCTTTGAATTCTAGTAGTTGGTGGTACGTGAGCTCCATTAATAATAGAGGACATTCTCATTAGTGTATTTTGAATTCTCTCACTTCTACTTATTCCTTGTATGCTGAAATTCCTGCAGTACCAATCTTTGAGAAGATGATTTCTAGTTTCTCAATAAGCTCTAGTCGAGTTATTACTGCAATGACTACCTCTTTCATTAATATAGAAAGATTGTTATTATTGTTGAGCGAAGACCAATGATTCATTTTGACCGTTGCTTATTTTTTACTTACAATAGATGAAGTATCTGTCCACCTATCCATAAGATAAAGTTCCTTCATTTTTGTCTTTCATAAATGACAGACAAATCATCCTTTCTATTGCTACCAAATGAATCAACCATTCAATTTCTTTATCTATTGCATGATAGAGGCATAGATGTCTTGTTACTTCAATGCTTCATCTATTGGTTTGTCTATTGTAAGTAATAGACAAAGTGTTGGATTGCAGACTAATTTTTTTCACACCTTCATCTGATGGAATATTTCTCCGCTTTGCCTGTTAATGACAGATGATCATTGACAAATTCTTTGCTCTGCTAAATGCTCCTTGATTCTTCTGCTTTGTCTGTTGACAATAGATGATTATTAGCTCACTTGTGATAAATGAAGTTTCAGCTCTGCCATACAATTCTTGCATCTTCGCTTTGTCTATTGATGGCAGATGAAGTTTTTATTATGCTAAAAAGGTCTTCACTTCTTTCGCCTTTGTCTATTCTCATCAGACAACCGTTGGCATAACTGTGGCTTGCTTATGATAGACAAAATCTGTTGTATACTACTGTCTTGCATCCATCAGATATTTCCACTTTGATAGACGAATGGAAACAACTGAGTCCTTTTCATTCATGTTTTGTCTATTACAACACTTCATCTTTTACTTTTTTACTTGCTCAAGCCTTGTCGCCATGGAATATGTTTTCTGTGCTCATTTTTTTAAGACCGGCAACTTAATTCTGCATGCTGAAAACTTAATAACAACCATTAGTACATAATCTTTAATCAAGTTTTGTTTGTCATCAAAACCATGCATTCATGTCAACATTTTCCCCCTTTTTGATAATGACAAAATTTGATTAAAAATTATCTCTTAAAAGATAATCTCCCCCTAAATGTATGCAGATAAAAATACTATTTATAATGTTTAATCATTCCACAAGTTGCCATCTTCTGATGTTTCCTTATCTTGTTTTATATATATTCTTTATATTCTCTCCTTGATTATTTAGAATGTATTCCCCTCTTGATTAGTTAAAGAGTATGCAGTTTTATATTTCCTTTTTAAGATAATTTGCATATTCTTTCTCCCCCTTTTTGTCATAAGCAAAAAGACATACCCCCTCCTAATAAGATACACACACAAATAGAAGTAGCTAGAAAATAATGAAAAGATTTCATTTCATTTTTGTACAAACAAAGCTACATAATTAAAATGATGACAAGATAAGCACTCAGCTAGTGTGTAAAGAGCAGGAGAGGTTGTGTCTAAGACTGCGGACAAGGTGTAGGGTAGGGTGAGGAGAACTTTGCATCATAGTGGGTGATACAAAGTTTCAAGAAAGGGAAGAGGGAAAGGAGATGATAATGAAGCTATTGGAACTTCCTTTCCCCTCTCTCAAGAGCCTAGCTAATGATGAGGTTGGATCTAGGGGCAAAAGTGGTTGAGATATGAATTATAATTTTGAAAGCCACATCTTGAAGAGAAATACTTTTGTTGGTGAAGATGATCTGGGCATTATTGCGAACAGAGGCAATATCATCCCAGCAAGAAAAGTAAGGGAGATTCCTTTGGTCCTTCCATTTCCACTACTCGATGGGCTTCCTACTAGATCTTGTTCCTAAAAACCCTTCCCCAAGTTTCTTCATTATTATGTGTAAAGAGAGACTGCTGGTTATGGGTTAAAATAGATTGAATGTGGGGCTGTACGAGGTGATTGATATGATATTTCAAAAAGGATAGAACAACTTAAGTTAAAAATAGAATTGAATGTGATAACCATAGCTGTAAGTTAATTCTAGTAAGAAAATAAGGTATACTTGACCTCGGGAAATAATCTTCAGAAGAAGTGCAAATGGAGCACTGTATGCGAATAGCTTACTTTGTCTGAGATGAAGTTTAGCCTTAAGACAACAAATTTAACATTGTAAAAGCACTGAAATATTAGAGATTTCACTTTCAGATCATCACATTTATCATGCCTAATTCTCCTCTAATGTTGTAGAAACTTTCTAATGATAATGGTTTGGTAAAGATATCAGCAAGTTGAGCACTTGTGAGCACATATTCTAGATATATATCATGTTTTTCAACATGATCTCTAATAAAGTGGTGCCTAATTTCTATATACTTAGTTCTCAAATGTAAAACTGGATTTTTTATCAAGCATATAACACTAGTGTTGTCACATTTAATGGGTATGTCTCTATATCTTAGTCCATAATCAAGAAGTTGTTGTTTTATCCATAACAATTGAGTGCAGCAACTTCTAGCTGTTATGTGTTCACCTTTTGCTATAAAGAGAATAACACTAGTTTATTTTCTAGAGAACCATGATATTAAACTAATTCCTAGAAATTGACTGGTTCCACTAATACTTCTTCTATTGACTTTATATCCTCCAAAATTAGCATCAGAATATCCAATGAGTTCAAAATCGGTTCCTTTGGGATAATAAAATCCTAGATTTAGTGTATCAACCAAATACTTAAAAATTTATTTCACTACAATAAGGTGAGATTCTCTAGGACTGGATTGAAATCTAGCACATAAACATATGCTAAAGAAAATATCTTGTATGAATGCAGTAAGGTAAAGAAGAGATCCAATCATACTTCTATATAGTTTTGATCAACGAGTTTACCTTTTTAATCTTTGTCCAACCCTGTTGATGTGCTAATATTGGAGTGCTTGTTGCCTTAACTTCTTCCATTTTGAACTTCTTTAACATCTCTCTAGTATATTTGGATTGGCAAATATAATTTTCATCATTTCTTTGCTTGATTTGCAATCCAAGGAAGTAATTCAATTCTTCCATCATACTCATTTCAAATTTAGCCTACATGATCTTTGAGAAATCTTGATAGAGTTTTTTATTAGCACCTCCAAATATAATGTTATCCACATAAGTTTGAACTATCAAGATATCTTTATCAATATTTTTGATAAATGGGGTAGTGTCAACCTTTCCTCTGTTGAATTTATGATCACTTAAGAATTTGCTCAACCTTTTATACCAAGTTCTTGGAGCTTCTCTTAAACCATATAATGCCTTGGCAAGCTTATAGACATGATCAGGTTGATGATCATTCTTAAAACCAAGAGGTTGATCTACATACACTTCTTCACTTAAATATCCATTTAGAAATGCACTCTTTACATCCATCTGAAATAACTTAAAGTTCTTATAGGATGCAAAAGTAAGTAGCATTCTAATAGCTTCTAATTTAGCTACAGGGGCATATTATTCTTCAAAGTCAATTCCTTCTTCTTGAGAGTACTCCTTAGCAACTAATCATGCCTTATTTCTTACAACTAACCCACTTTCATCTAGTTTGTTTCTAAATACCCATTTAGTTCTGATTAAATCAACATTCTTTGGTTTTACAACTAGGTCCCATAATTTATTCCTTTCAAACTAATTAAGCTCTTCTTACATTACTATAATCCAATTTTCGTCATTCAAAGCTTGATCAATGTTAGTTAGTTCTATTGTAGATGACCACAGACATTTTGCATAGACCTTCTTGTTTTTACACCATCATATACATTTCTTATAATTTGCTTTTTAGGATGGGCAGTAACAAATCTCAAATCAGTAGGAGGTTGATAAGGAACATTACCTACTCTTACCTCCTCTTCATGTTCTAAACTTTGTATGTCTTTGCTATTTGTTTCATTCTCTTGATCCTTCAATTTGAGCTTCTTCATATTTGTTGCAGCTTGATCTGCATCACTATTACACTTCTTTCTTAGGGTTATATTTGCTTCATCAAATTTAATATGTATGCACTCTTCTACAACCTATGTTTTCTTAATGTAGACTCTAAATGCTCTACTATTGGAAGAGTAACCAAGAAAGATAGCTTCATTGCTTTTTGAATCAAACTTTCTAAGGTTATCTTTTCTATTATTTAGCACATAGCATAAGCATCTAAAAAGGATGTAAATATGAGATGTTTGGTTTTCTTCCTTTCCAAAGCTCATATGGGGTTTTCTTTAAGATTGCTCTTATGGTTACCATGTTCAGCACATAACAAGCAATACTAATGGCTTCTCCCTAGAATCTTATGTATAATTTATTTTCATTCAGCACGGTCCTTACCATTTTCTGAAATGTCTGATTCCTTCTTTCCACAACTCTATTTTGTTGAGTTCTGGGGGATAAGAAACTATGGTGAATTCATGCTTCATCACAAAAATTAATGAATCTTCTGTTCTTAAATTCACCACCATGATTACTATGGATGGATACAATAGACATTTGTTTCTCATTTTAGACTAGCTTTGGAAAAGTATAAAACATTGAAAATTATTCATCTTTGCTAGTCAAGAGAATTACCCATGTAAATTTAGAGTAGTCATCCGCTATCACATGTACATATCTTTTTCCTCCAAGTGCGACTATGTCTGACAGGTCAAATAAATCCATATGCAATAATTCTAGAGGTCTGGATGTAGATACTTCATTTTTGGGATGGAATGTTACTTTGGTCTATTTTGACAATTGATAACATTTGCATATTTAATTTTTGTCATAGTTTAATTTTGGTAGACTAATCATGAGATCCTTTTTCCATAAAGATTTTATATTTGACATATTAATATGTCCCATCCTCTTGTGCCATACACGGGGATTATCCTTGATTACAATTAAGCATTTTCCAGCTATATGATCTAGTTGTACTAGAGAAATATTTCTATGCCTTTTTTCGCTAAATAGTAAATCATTGTTTATACTGAATACATTACATGCAGATGGTTCAAACGCAACTTTATGACCCTTGTCATATAATTAACTGATGCATAGAAAATTGTGCTTGAGTCCTTCTACATATAATACATTCTCTATGCATGCATTGAATAAAACATAAACTTTACCTATTCCCTTGATAAAACCTTTATCATTGTTGTCAAATGCTACTGTTCCTCCATCTATTGGCTTTAATTCTTTGAACATCTTCTTGTTCCTAGTCATATGTCTTGAATAGCCACTATTCATGAACCATGCATTTCCAAACGTAGCTTTGAGACTTACCTACATTCAAAGCAAATTTTCTTCTTACCTTGTTGGTACCTAAGTATTGGGTCCAATGATGTTAGTGGAAAAGTGTGTGGTATAAGTGTGTGCTCATTCCTTGCGTTTTCATATCATCTTAGCACCTTTTACTTGCATCTTTTTGGCATAAGAATCATACAACTTATGTCCAAATCTGTTGTAGAATTATTAAATATTTGGGACTTTGCTAGATGCAATATATTTCACTGGTTTCTTTATCCAAGAATAATTCATGAACTTTTTAATATTTGGACAATTTTCATCATCTAACTATTCACAGCCAAGTCCCTTTTCACTGGTTTGACTAATCATTCTCATAAATTTGGTCATAGATTCTCTTGGATTGGAGAATTTACTCAACATATTATTAATTCTATCTCTTTCTTTAGATCTCCAACCTCCTTCTGTAGAGATAGATTTCTTTCTGCCAGAATAGAATTTACTTTGATAGTTGCATCAAAGTGCTTTTTCTTTTGAGTAAGTTTCTGGCCAAGTGATTCGAACTCACTGAAGAGAGAGTTGTATGATTGCTATAACTTATCAAGGTTTTTGTATTTATCACAAGTGCTATTTGACCTTGAAGAGTAGGAACTGTAAGAGTAATATGAATTTACCTATCTCCAACTTCATTGTGTACTGCTCTTTGATGGTGATTTGATTTGTTGATTCATTCTCCATCAAGGCCATGAACATATTTTTGCAAGGTGTCCAACTTCGTTATCACCTTTCTCACTTGAGTTGGTTCCTAATTGTTCTTGGTCAATCACATACATTTTTCTGGCTTGGTTTCTTGAGGACTTCTTGAAGTATTTCTTTTCTTTTGTGTCATCCTTCTCATTCATATTTACTTTTTTTTCATTAGGACATTTAGGAGATATGTGTCGGATCCCTCCACATCTACAGCATGTAGGGAGATCCTTCTTTCTTTCAGTCATTTTCTTTTGTTGTCTAGGTTGTCTCCTTGATGAGTTGCCTTGGCTTCTTGTTGAAAATGTTTTGACATTTCTGACCAATATGGCAATATTATCTTCAGATTATGATGCCAGATCACTATTACTTTCTTTGGTCACTTTCAGGGCAATATTTTTCTTTGGCTTTGCCCGCTCTTCCCTTCTGTTCTTAATCAGCTCGTGTGACATCAATGAACTGATAAGATCATCTATCAAAAGAGTATTCAGATCATTTGCTTCCTTTATTGTTGTAATCTTCCGGTTCCACGATTCTGGTAGCGACCCTAGTATCTTTATCACCTATTTAGAATTTGTAACTTCTTTTTCCAAACCTTTCAAAGCATTAGTAACTTTAGAAAAATGAGCATATATTATAGATATACTTTCTCCTTCCTTCATACTAAAATTTTTTCGTTCTCCTATCAACATATTTCTTTTGGTTCCTTTAACTTGTGAGGAACCTTCATAAATAGACACTAATTTATCCCATATATCCTTTGCAGTAGTGCGAGAGCATACTCTATCAAACTCATATGAGGATAATCCATAAAATAAAGAGTTCATAGCCTTTGTATTATTTTGGATTGAGGTAGCTTCATCTTTGTTCCATGCATCTACTTCAGTAGTAGGAAGACTGATTCCAACTTTAATAGCCTCCAAAATTCCATATCATTGCTATAATAAATTACTTCATCCTTAACTTCCAATAAGTGAAGTTAGTCCCATCAAATAGGGGTGGCCAGGAAGATGATTGGCCCTCGGCGAATATTTTTAATAAGGATGATGGGTTTACCATTGGATCAATACAAGTGTTTATGTAATCTACTTTGATACCACTTGTTAGTCCCGAAGGTTAAAAAAAAACCCAAGAGGGGAAGGGTGAATTAGGTACTTAAAAAAAAAATTTCAACCACTTTTAGGATTACTCTTCCTCCAGTAATCAATCACTCAATCAACAAATGCACAAAATAAATAAGTCACAAAATTTTTTATAGTGGTTCGACTAAACACTCTACTCTACTCTTCCAAGAGCATTTTTCTCTTAATATCTTAGGTTCCACTATTCTCAATAGTAGAAATACAATAATGTACCCAACACTTCAAGATTTCAGATCTAGGGTGCATAAACAAGTGTCCCCGACACACTTCTGGATTCCAGCTCCAGGGGGCGTAAACAAGTATCCTTGACACTCTTCTAGATTCTAGCTCTAGGGGGCATATTCATAATGTTTCCAATACTCTTCTAGATTCTAGCACTAGGGGGCGTGAATAAATAGCTCTGGTATGCACTCAGACAATTACAACTCTTCTTGAGTTTAGTCTCCACCACTATCTCAAGGAACTTTACAAGAAATGAATATCAGAAGTTTAAATACATAAATTTCTCAATAAGCACAGGGAAAGGTTTCTAAAAGTTGAATGCAGAAGTAAATAATTTTCCCAAAGATAATTGAGAGCCTTCAAAGAAAAGTTGAGGAAGGTTTGAATGCAAGGCTCTTGACTCTTGAAGGATTGCAGAAGGTTTAACTAAGATCAGTAAATGATCTCAAGAGGGTTTTGAATGACTTTCTCAATACTTAGTTAGTTCCTCCTGCTCTAGCAATGCTTCATTTAAAGCTATTTTGAATTCTAGTCGTTAGTGATAGGTGAGCTCCATTAATAATAAAGGACATTCTGATTGGTGTATTTTGAATTCTCTAACTTCTGCTTATTCCTTGTATGCTGGAATGCCTGTTGTGCTGACCTTGGAGTAGATGATTTTTGGTCTCTTAATAAGCTCTGGTCGAGGTATTATTGCAATGGCTGCCTCTTTCATTAATATAAAAAGATCTTCATTAATGCTGAGCAAAGACCAATGATTTATTCTAACCATTGCTCATCTTTTACTTATGATAGATGAAGTATCTGTCTAGCTATCCATAAGACAAAGTTCCTTCATCTTTATCTTTTATAAGTGACAGACGAATCATCCTTTCTATTGTTGCCAAATGAATCAACCGTTCAATTTCTTTGTCTGTTACATCATAGAGGCATAGATGTTTTGTTGCTTCAGCACTTTGCCTGTTGGGTTTGTCTATTGTAAGTAACATACTAAGTGTTAAATCATAGACAGGTTTTCTTCATGCCTTCATCTGATAGAATATTTCTCCACTTTATCTGTTAATGGAAGATGATCACCGATAAATTCTTTGCTTTGCCAGATGCTCCTTACTTCTTTTGCTTTGTCTATTAATGGCAGATGATCACTAACAAATTCTTTGCTCTGCCAAACACTCTTTGCTTCTTCTGCTTTGTCTGTTGATAACAAATGATTATTAGCTCACTTGTGATAGATGAAGTTTCTACTCTGTCATACGATTCTTACTTCTCCACTTTGTCTGTTGATGGTAGACAAAGTTTTTATTTTGCTGAAAAGATCTTCACTTCTTCCACCTTTATTTATTCTCATCAGATAACCATTGGGATAACTGTAGCTTGCTTTTGATAAACAAAGTTTGTAGTATACATACTTTCTTGCATCCGTCAGATATGACTTTCCACTTTGACATACAAATGAAAATAGCCAAATCCTTTTCATTTGTGCTTTGTCTGTTACAACATTTCATCTTTTGCTTCTTTATTTGCTCAAGCCTTGTTGCCATGGAATATATTTTCTGTGCATGTTAAAAAATTGATAACGACCATTAGTATATAATCTTTAATCAAGATGTTTTTGTCATCGAAACCATGCATTCATGTCAACAAAGGATTCTTCTCAAGTTATCAGGGGATAGGTTTATCTCAATCTCTCCTGTCCATGATTTCTAAGTACTTGAGTTTAGATTACTAATTGGAGTCTTCACCAATCTAAGATAACATGGTTCTTTACAACTTACAAAATCATCCCAACCTTGGAATCGAAACCACTTACATACTTCCAAGTTCATTCCCCTTTCTCTGAATACCTCAAAATTAAATGTTCTACCCCTGATGATTTTCTTGCTTTCATATTTTTCAAGATATCTAAAGTAGGCAACTTCTCTATTCAGGAAAATTACTTGAAAAGTGTCATCCTCATGCCTTACTTTTTTAGAGATACCTATCTCTAAAGCTTCATCCCTTTCCTTCCTTTTAATGCTTGAATCAGTCGTTTTTGTTCTTGCAATTATAGTAGAAAGTAGTGGGGATTTAGAAATTGATGGGAAAGATATGATGGAAGAATTACTTGAACTAAGGAGTTTGAAAGGATGTTTTCTGATGCATAAAGAGAGAGGGTTTTAGGTTTTCAGAAGTCTTAGAGTGTTTAAATAGGGTTTCAAGGTTTCAGAAAAATATTTTCAAAAGATCCAAAATGTTATCGGAGGATCTAAAATGAGTAAATATGATCTTTAGAGGCAATGATTCTGTTTAGTTTTGATGACTCTGAGCTTTTGCTTTAGAGGTAACATAGCCCATCGAAGGCTTCGAAATGATATATATGGTTTTCAAAGGTACAAAAAAAATCTTTGGAGGGTCCAAAATTTTATTTTGGAGGCATGATCATTTTTTGGAGGCATTTTAGTCCATCATTGGAGGGTCTAAAAGCTATTTTGTAGGCTCCAAAATTGCTGCTAATTTTTTAATTTGTTCTTTTTGTCTATTTTTCATTGGAATTGCCATTAAGGAACATATTCTCCATCATATAGATGTTTTATTAATTTTCAACTTAAGCATTTGGATCTAAAACAACTAATTCTCTTCTTAATGTACTGAATCTATCTTTTGGAAGAGTTTAGTAAAGATGTCTGCTAGTTGATTTTCAGTAGACACAAATTCCAAACATATGTTATGATTTTGAACATGATCTTTGATAAAGTGGTGCCTAATTTCTATATGTTTTGTTCTAGAATATAAAACTGGATTCTTGGTCAGATTTATGGCACTAGTGTTGTCATATCTTATAAGGATATTAATAAAGTTAGGACCAAAATCACTTAATTGCTATTTCATCCAAAGGATTTGAGCATAACAACTATTAGCTGCTACATATTCTGCTTTAGCAGTTGATAATGCCATAGATGTCTATTTCTTAGAAAACCATGATATGATCATGCTTCCTAGAAACTGACAAGATCCTGAAGTGCTCTTTCTATCTACTTTATATCTAGCAAAGTCTGTATCTGTGTATCCTATTAAATTAAAATTAAAACCTTTTGGATACCACAAACTGAGGTTTGGTGTGTCTAAAAGGTATCTAAAGATTCTCTTTATAACAATTATGTGTGATTCTTTAGGATTTGACTGAAATCTTGCACACATGCAGACACTAAACATTAAATCTGGTCTACTTGCAGTCAAATATAATAATGATCCTATCATGCTTCTATAAAGTTTGTTACATACTGATTTACCTCTTTCATGTTTATCCATCTTTATTGAAGTACTCATTAGTGTTCCATATCTTTTTCTATCTTCAATGTTGAATTTCTTTAGAAGTTCTTTTATATATTTGACTTAGTGAACAAAGACTCCTTCTTTCTTTTATTTGATTTATAGTCCTAAGAAGAAATTAAGTTCACTCATTAAGCTCATTTCAAATTCTCCCTGCATTGTCTAAGAAAACTCTTGGTAAAGATCTTCATTAGTTGCACTAAATACTATATCATCAACATAAATTTGAACTATAAGTATATCTTTCTTTCGATGCTTAATGAAAAGAGTGTTATCCATTTTACCCCTTGAAAAAAAATTTTCAATTAGAAATTTGCTTAGCCTCTCATGTCAAGCTCTAGGAGCTTGTTTCAAACCATAGAGGGCTTTTTGAGTTTGAATACATTATTTGTACAATGAGGATCTTCAAACTTAGGGGGTTGTTCCACATATACCTCTTCAATGAAACCATTCGAGAATGCACTCTTTGCACCCATTTGATATAGTGTAAAATTCATATATGATGCAAATGGAAGAAGTATTCTAATGTCTTCAATCTTTGCAACAGGAGCATATGACTCTTCAAAGTCAATACCTTCTTCTTGACAATACCCCTTTTGCAACTAATCTTGCCTTATTTCTCACCACAATTCCTGATTCATCTAGTTTGTTCCTAAAAATTTATTTTGTTCCTATAACAAATTGATGGTTTGGTCTTAGAACTATTGTCCACACATCATTTTTTTAAATTGATCCAATTCTTCTTGCATAGCTAAAATCTAATTTTTATTTTCTAATGCTTTGTCTATGCAAGTTGGTCCTAATTGAGAAATGAAAGCAAAATTGTCACATATTTGGTGATAGGATGATACACATCACCAATTATCTAGTTTTTAGGATGAGCATGCATAAACCTCCAATCTTTGGGAAGACATGAGTTACCTTCCTCATTTACTTTTATTATGGATGGTTTAGCTTCATCTATTGTTGTCTCTGATAGTGGAATCTCTACTTGTTTATCTTGTAATCTCAGTTTCGCCACACTTGTTGGAAGATTATCTGTCTCATCATCAAAATCACTATTTTTCTTCATAGAGTTAGTATATTCATCAAATTTAACATGGATGGATTTTCTACAATCTTAAGTCTCAGGTTGTACACTCTAAATGCTTTGCTAACAAAGGAATAACCCAAAAATATACCTTGATTAGATCTATTATCAAATTTTCTAAGATTTTCTTTGCCACTGTTAAGAATAAAGCACTTACAACCAAAAGTATGAAAATATGAAATATTTGGTTTCTTGCCATAGTATAATTCAAAT
>JAYJMB010062111.1:0-26204 GCA_036873735.1 Pouteria campechiana | reverse complement strand
TTAAGCAGTTCTAATGGATATCTATGATGAGGGCATTGAATCAATATGGCCTTGAACCTTTCCCATGCCTCATGGAAGGCTTCTCCATCTAGTTGAGAGAATGTGGCAATCTTGCCTCTCAGTTTAGCAGTCTTGGCATGGGAGTAAAACTTGCTTATGAACTTATAGTAAATTGCTTCCCATGTAGTCAAAGAGCCAAGTGTCAAAGTCATGAGCCAGGTTTTGGCTGCATCTTTTAGGGTATAGGGAAAACATCTCATGCATACTTGGTCTTTAGTTAATCCTTGCAATGGAAAAGTCTGGATTGTTGCATAAAAATCATGCATAAAAGTTAGTGGGTCTTCTGCAGCTATGCCATGAAATGATGGAAGCATATTAAAGTGAATGTGCTTAATTTCATAATTCCTAGCTTCATCATTCAATACAATGCATAAGGGTGAAATTCCAATGGTAAGATGTGCAAACTCTTTCATAAGTTGTTGGGCTATCTGAGATGGTTGAGCCACACTATTCTCTTCTTTGTTGGCCATTGTAACTTCTTCTTGAGTCTCTTCTTGAAGGTCCTCTTCCTCAAGGATGTTCTCAAGCTCAACTTCTACCTGTTCGCTTTGATCACTAAAAGGAATCCGAGTTCGTTTAAGTGATCTCCTATGGTTCATTCAAACTCTACAAAACCAAGAAGAAAAATTCAAAAAATTTATACATAAATATATACAAAAACAAAAGAAAAGAAAAATTGTAACTAAACTTAATTAAATCAATTTGGAACCATTCCCCAATAACTTGATGGTTAAAATTATAATACCTCGCAAGTGCACGAGTGTATAGCAGTACAGTGTGCATGAACAATGGTCCAAATTAATTTAATTAAATTGAGTTACTAACTAAAACTAAATTTGAAAAGATGGATTGTTAGTTTGAACTAATAAGAATAACAAACTAAAAGATAATTAGAAATATAGGGTTATAGAATGATATAGGATAGATTACACGTGGCAAAGGTCTAGGGTTCAGATTTCACCACTTAATGACTCCTCTTGCTATTTTGATATTGGATTCAATGCTTACTTGGGTTCATTCTTTCTATGATATCATTATCACCATTTGGTGTGCAAGTTTAAATCAAGTGCTTTTACTCATTCCAATTACCTATGGTGTGTAGCATAATTGAGGTTAAAACTCATTATGATCAAGAATTAAGAACCAAGCAGAATAGTTAAGTGTTGGGTATGCATCTTAACCTTCTACTCTTCTCATTTAAGGATGCTCATGGTTGTGCGTTAGGTATGCACCTTACCCAAACATAGATAATCAATAGGATTTTTGAAATTGGTGATCAAACAATCACACAAATCAAAAAATTGAAATAAAACCTATGAATAAAAACACAGACTTGCATTAAATAATCAATAATACAAATAACAAGGTTCATAAAAAAAAGCTACATCTTCACCTTAGAAAGAAGGAATTAGTTCATGAAGAAAATAAAAGATATCTCCTTCATGAATAACATCATACTTCCAATAGCCTTCTTGAATCGCCTTCGCTCTTTTCAATCTCCTTCTTTGCTCCCCATAATCTCCTCTAAGTAGCCTCCAGGAAAACCCTAGACTTGCTTTGAAAAGCTCTCCCTAAACTATTAAAAATAGGGCTTAAAAATGTAGCCTTCAGCATAATTTAAAAAATATAAAAATATATTAAATCTGTGATTTGATCAGCCGCTAGTGCCGATAGTCCCAACACGCTGATCCTTCTACTCCTTTTCAACTTTAGCTCCTCTCCCTTGCTGTTGTTTTTGCCTTCCTTCACTACTTTGCTACTTCATATTTGCTTGTTTTCTCTCCTTTTCTCCACTCTTCCACTAACCTAAACACAAAATAAAAATATGTGAAATTGATATCAAACTAATTAAAGATTGCATGGAATTAAGCTTGAAAATAAAAAATATAAGTAAATGAAATTCACCCATCACACCTTCGCAAAGAAAACAAGCTAAATGTGAAACCTACAACATGCTACACATTGCCACTAGCATCTCGCAAGCACTTTTGTGAATTCTTAAGGGATGCTAAGTACCCAGACAAATATTTTGCTAATTTATCATGATTTGTGAATGTAGAAGAAGGCACAGGGCTTGGTTTCAAGAGTCACGATAGTTATATCATGTTGCAGCATACCTTTTTGGTAAGCATGCGGGGATTCTTGGGTGGTGACATTTCTAAAACCATATTTGAGCTCAGAAACTTTTCCAAATAGTGGGCTAGAAGACCTTACGAGAAAGAGTCTTGATGCAGCTCTCAAACAATATGATTACAATTTTGTGCAAATTGGAATGTATATTTTTACTAACATTCTTTTATGTGATGGTTCACTTGTGTATTCACCTTCCTAGAGAAGCTTTGTTTGCCGGATCCATGAAATATAGATGAATATTTTCAATTGAGAGGTACCTTTGAGAACTCCACAAAAATTGCCCCTTCTAAGCATATAAATAGTCAATAACTTAACCTATGTTTTTCAAGTTCTTGGGCAGCCTTAAAGCGAATGTAGGTAATAGAGCTCATCTTGAGGGTTTAATTGCAGAGATGTATCAAGTTAAAGAATGTATTATGTTCTTATCAATGTATCTAGGAAACGTTGAATCCTGCATTAATTGCCAAGAGTGAAATGTGGATTGCAGATATAAAGACAAAAAAGGGCTTCCTCTCAGTATTTGCTCAAAGGGCATGGCTCTTTGTGGCTAAGAAAAAATGTAGACAGCTATCCTAAGGAGATGCATCGAGGGCATGACATTACGTCTTATACAACTATGCAGAAATACAGATTTATATTAGGTAAGATAAATTCCTTCCTAATGTTATTATGCTAACCACATCCACTTGTTCGCTACATGTCATAGACAAATCATTTCCACTTATCTATCCCAACTCTTTCTGAACAACAACAAACATGAAGATGAACTAAAAAAGGATGATTAAACCGAGATCCAAAAAATATAGGAGCAGCAATTTCCAGACTAGTTTCAAAAGCATGTAAGAAAATAGACATTAGTTAAGTATTTATTATTAGATGTACTAAGCATATTTTAGTAAATTGGACAGAAAAACCAAGTGAGTAAGTCTTGCAACTAGTTTTGCTAACATATTAAAATAAATTTTACTGATAAATCAACTATATTTGCAAAATCTAAATCAAATATCTGAGGAGATATTGTCCCTAGCAAATGGTCCACTTATAGAGCAGTTGTCAATGACATACTCAAGATGCATTATGTATGGGGTTAGATTTTGCACAGTGGAGTGGGACAGGCATCATAGAACCCAAAATAGCGATGTTGGATCCCTCTGGTGAGGCCATAGATTACTATGGTCATTTGCTGCAGGCCATTGAGTTATCATATATACATGGGTACACATGCATCCTATTTCAGTGTGACTAGTTTGACACCAGTAGTAAATCAAGGATCAAGTTTGTGCCCCATTGCATAAGTATTAATGTCAGTTATCTGTGGTATCAGGATGACCCATTCATGCTTGCATCTCAAGCTAGGAAAATATTTTACTTAGATGACACAAAGTTGGGAGCACCATGACAAGTTATTTAATGTTGCATTCATCGGCAATTGTGGAATATTCTGCAATACAATGTTAGGGGGATACCTATAAAGAAGAGCATCCCAGACAAAGAACATAGAGAGCAATAGGATGAGAGGTCCATGAATGATCCTATTGAAGTCCCAAGTGAATTATAAATATCCAATTTAAATAGAGAGTCACATCCCAATGAACAAATAAAAAATTTATCTATATCTCAAAAGTGAATAAGATTTCTGATGTTCAAAGATATGCCATCATGGATTCAGTTGATTTGGACACCGAATGTGCAGATCTTGATTGAGAAATCGAACACTAAATCCCCACCTTCTCATAAGTCATACAAGGACTTACTTGCATAATTTTCATAGGTAATCTATTCAATTTTACCCTAACTATGAAGTCTACATTAATTCCTAAGCATTTGGACCATTGTTATGGTCAAAACTTCATGAAAGAGTGACCTCTAGGGTCTTTGGTACTGCAGGTGGTATGAGGAATCGCTGGTGGTGCCAATTTTGGTTAAACTCCCATACCCATCTCCTTGGTGGATGGTAGGTGGTACCACGGGCACCCATGATACTGCCTGTGGCACCAAACGGTACCGCGGGTGCCTACAGTCCGTTATTTGCTCCACCAATTCTGTCAGGAGATACTGAATGTTAATAGTATAATTTGTTCAGATTTTCTTCATGCTTTGCATATAATCTGTAAACTGATGATTATGATAAATATCATTCTTATCTTTTATAGGTACCTGATCATGATCTATGGGTGCAGTCGAGGATGGGGTCATTTTACATGGCCTACGTGGCTTTTTCATTATACGCCAAATACACAGGAGGATAATGTGGACCGCACATTACCAGCAGAGTAGGCCTCAATGGAGACACAAGAGCCTGCACAACCCCTTGGACTCCAATTGCCACCGTCTACCAACCCATGCCCCATTGCCTCTGGATCTAAAATGCAGAACTTTACTTCATCATTAGGGAATAAGGCGACCTTCAATGGTATGTTTTTCAGTATAAAAAATTTCAATTATGGTTGGAACACATTTGTATCATCAGTTCACAATGTATATACATTTTATGTGGTTTGACATGCTAATATTATTTCTCAACAAGAACAGAAAACAGGAGACGAGGTCCATCGAAGAACTCATTTATCAATGATATGAAGAAAAGCCTCAATGTAATGCCCATTGAGATCGACCCTGACACTAGGAAGCCAACAACTTGAAAGCATCTTCCAAGAACCATTCGCTATATTGTGAGGGCATTGACACTGATGATAGATAAGAGCAAATGGTTAGATGTAACTGAAGCAGAAAAATAACCCATGATTATTGAATTGAAGGTAATGAAGGGTACAAAACTCATTTAGAAACTCCAAGTAAATCATGCTCACGATATCGTTAATACCATCTAACTTTATTAGCTTCCTTTTATAGTCATGCTTTGATATGAAGACATTGAGGAGGATTGGGTCAAATTGATCCTTGAGGACTACTTTAGGAATGGTTACAAAAGGGTCGGAAAAGACTATTATGATCACTTCTCCAAAGTTGTAAGCAGATGTGAGGATTCGGTTACTTCACCACCTATAGGAGTGAAGATTCCCAGCTGGATCTTCCTTTACACTTACTTTAGTTCTCCTGAATTTTAGGTATGCTACTTTCAAATATGATTTTTATACCATTCCTTGGAGTGTCCATTATACCTTCACTTTTTTTTTCCTATAACGTAATTATAAGTGTTTCCCCTACTTTCTTCAATGTAGCATAAGTTATCAGTAGCTAAGGATAATAGTAAGAAGATGATATATACACATTGCATAGGGCCAAAGTCATTTATGGTTGTTCTAGCCGAATGGGTAGCGATATTGCTTTTCATATTTACTAATTGATATTTCTATTTAAAATCTCTACTTTCATGCATATTAAATACTTATCTTTTGTGGAATAGGAGAATGATGACCCTGATTGCCCAATTGACCAGATTGGGAGACCCAGAGGAAGAGGATGCATACATGAGTACAACTAACTTAATTATTTTATACACATTTAGAAATTCTAGCCAGTGTGTTGTCTTCTGACCCCTACTGCTCCTTTTTGTTAACCTGCAAAAGAAGATAGTAGAGCTACAAGCTATCTTAGAGTCTGCAACATCACCCCTCACACCAGATGATATCTATGATAAGATAATGGAAAAGAGCTCTGGATACATTAAAGGCATAGGACACATTCTGAGGCCATTGAAGAGTCGGTTCAATTTCGAATGGGCTAATGGATCATTGTTAACACTCCATTCATAGCTACCTTCTACCCAGGCCAAGGAAGAACTTAGGAGTACTAAGGAAGAGTTAGTAATCACCAACTAACAGATTAATGTACTATTAAATGAGATAAGACATATTAGGTCATTGTTAGAGCCATGATTCATTCAGCCGACACCTTCCTTATTGGCCACATCTCAATTGAGCATTCTAGATCTACCAAGAGGTAATTTAATGATTTATATTTGATTGACTATTGTATACTAGGTCCATTCTTATTTCTTATTTTCATGCCTTGATATGTCAATCTTATTTACTTTTTATATGAATAAGATTGTTAAACAATGAGAAGAGTCAAGGAAAATGATCGCCTTATGAAGACCATACACTCATACCACAAATGTGTAGAAGTTATAGCTCCCTAGTAGTTTAAGTGAGGCCTCGACCTGTGGGTTACCTGCAAAGTTTGTTCTTTGTTTATTTCATTAAGTATGAATGATTCCATATTTTACTCATCCAAAACTATATAAAGTTTATGACGTATTGTTTGTTCATTTATAGGACTTTTTATGACTCATATAATGCATTATTTTGGGTTTAAAGTTTATATAATATATTTCTATTTTTGATTTTTAATGTTTTACCCCATACTCATCAAAGAATACGTATCATAATTGTAAAAAAATGCAACATTTAGCCAAATATAATAAATTATTATGTTTGTTGCGTTTGACCAGAGGAAGCCATTTCAATGTTGACTGCGTTTGGTAAAATGCAACTAAAATGTTGGTTGCGTTTGGTCAAACACAGCCAACCTAAAATAGTTGCATTTGAGCAAACGCAACCAAACTTGAATTGGCTGCACTTGGTCAAATGCAACCAACTCAAAATAGCTATGTTTGCTAAAATGAAACCATTTTGGGTTGGTTGGGTTTAACCAAATGCAACCAACTCAAGTTTAGTTGCATTTGTTCAAATGCAACTAAATTTGAGTTGGCTATATTCAGTCATACGCAACTAACCCAAAATGGCCAGATTTGAGGATACATAGCTAATTTGAGTTTGTTGCATTTGACTAAACGCAACCAACTCAAATTTAGCTGCATTTGGTTAAATGTAACCAATGTTTTCATTGCGTTTGATATTAAGTACAACCAACACAAATTGGCTGCTTATGGTCAAATGCAACAATCCAAATATAGCTAATTGGTGGCCATTTTCTTCTTTTTTGCTACATTTGGCCTAATGCAACTGTTTTCTAACCAAATGATGGTGACTTTTGTTGTATTGTAAAGGGCACATTTAGCATAAGTGGTAGACAATTTTATTATTATTAGATTGGTATCAAAGCTGTATTTTTCTTCTTTGCTCTAATTAATGGAAATTTATTTTTCTTCTTGCACCCATGTTGAAATTTTATTAGCACATTCATTATGATTTTAGAAAATTTCAAGTTTTGGGAGAGAAATTCAAAGCCATAAAGGGTTAGTTGATAAAAAATTTATATTAATTATTAACTCGCAGATTAACTTTCATATTAAGAAGTTTATATGGTTGAATTAGTCTTACCACAAGTTTCACATTGATGTATGATATGAACACATTTAAAAATATAATTGAGATGAAAATTAAAGCTTAACATTTTTTATGGATATTGTCCATGCGTGCATGAGGATGATCCTTACATTTTATGATTTATTCACACTGTATGTGTCTATGTTGAAGATGAGTCCAACTTGGACTCTTTGTGCCTACTTGGTAGATTGTAGATAGATAAAAAGTGTGCTTTTGCTCTTGATGAAGAAAAATATTAAAGTGCATAAAAGAGATAGGCAAATAAAAGAAATGCATAATTTCATTCATCTGTTTGTCCATTACATCAGAAAGTACATTTATTCAACATCTCAAATTTTACATCTCAAAAGAGAGAACTCTTTATTAAAAGAAAATATATACTATGTTATAGCAATGTAACAAAGAGTCAAAGAATTAATAAACTAAATATAAATCATGAATCCTAGCAGATTAGGTATAAATGCAAAATAATAGAGGGTCTAGATCATGAATATTGACACATTGGGCATGATTACAAGTGTAGGATGTGAGTTTTGGTAGACAAGGCATGGCTATGAGAGGAAATTGTGAGTCTTAAGAGACTAGGCACTATCTTGGGATAAACTAAGATGTAGACTATAAGTTTTGGTAAACCAAACACAACTACAAGTGTGAATCATAAGTCTTGGCAAACTAGGCACGATCATGAGATAAAGTAGGATGTAGGCTATGAGCCTTGACAAACCGGGCACAACTATAATTGTAGGACATGAGTCTTGGCAAGCTAAGCATGATTATGAGTATGAATCATGAATCTTGGTAGACTAGGCATAACAACGAGATAAACTGGGATGTAAATTGTGAGTCTTAGCAGATTAGGCACAACTATGAGTCTTGGCCAACTAAACATAATTACAAGATGAACTAGAATTAAAGAGTGATGGAAGTCATGAGATTAACAAAAAGCATAATTCCAAAGCAAGTAAATGAGGCTGATCATGAAATGAGATATTCAACATGACTAGAAGACAAATCAATAAGGCTAGTCTTAAAATGAGTGAAACTGGCATAACTGGTAAACAAATTGGCAGCATAGATCATGAGATGAGAAAAATCTGCATGACTGAGAGATGAATTGGCTAGATTGATTATGAGACTAGTAAAAGCGACATGACCAAGAAATAAACCATTGAGACTGATTATGAATTAGTAAAACTAGCATGATTGGGAAATAAATCAATGGAACTAATTGTGAAATTAGCAAAATAGACATGACCAAGAAATAAACTGAAAAGACTAATGATAAAATGAGTAAAATTGGTATGACAAAAAAATTGGGAAAATAAATTATGAAATGAACAAAATTAGCATGATCAAGAAATAAATAAGTAAGGTTGATTATGAAATAAGCAAAGCAAGATGATTAGGACACAAAACAGTGAAAACAATTATGAAGTGAGCCAAACTAGCATGACTGGGAAATAAATTGACAATGCAGATGATATAATAAATGATTTATCATGATCGATTAATGCTCTTACTTACATATTAACTAAGAAAATTCACATTTCAATGATTAAAAAAATCATAGTAAAGTCTAACACAAAAATCACAAGGTTAATGAAAACTACAAGTGTAAAAAGTGTAAGTACAGATGGTAGCCACTTCATAGTTGCATGGTGCATTTGCCTACAACCATAGCCTAATCGTAGTAGCCTGTGGCATCCACCTAGGGTGTTCCAACAATACACAACTCCCTATGTTGAGTTTGAATGTTTGGTTTTAATTATCAACAAAACTTAGTTAATGACTTAAATTAAGCTAATGACATGTTGGTGAGATTTTTGAATTTAGAAGAAACTTTTAGAGGATGCAAAAATGTTTAGAAGGACATTCAGAGGCTTTAGAGGAAGCTTCAAAAGTGGCGTCTAGAAGTTTTAGAGGGAGCACTCTGAATTTAAAGAGAAAGAAGAAGCTTCAGAGGATAGTTTAATAGCAGCTTTAGAAGAATGAAGAAGTTTCAGGAGAAGCATTCCAAGCTTTAGAGGAATGTTCAAAAGGAAATAGAAGCCTCAGAGGAATGTTCAGAAGGAAGAAGAAGTTCTAGAGGAAGCATTCAGAGTTCAAAGAGAGATTCAGAGGCTCTCATATTCAAATAATGCATTTTGGGTTTTCAAATGAAGCTTTAGAGGTCATACCTCAACCTTCAGAAGTTCTAGAAATGTAGCCATTGATAGTGATTGGGACTGTTAGACCTTCAAAGTCAGTTAAGAGGAAAGAAGAGTAACATCAAAGGTTTGAAAGCAAAGTTGCAATGGTAAACCCGACCTTCAGAGGTCTGAAGCTTATCTTCAAAACTCTGAAGTCATAAACAAGCATTTTCTTGAAATAAATTGTAATTTATCTTAAATGGTCAAAAGCACATCAAAAGTGGTTGCAACAGCTAGAATAGTTTCAAAACTTATAAATAGAAGCTACTACTACTACGAAGAAGACTCTTGAGTATATTTTGTTGGTTCTTGTAGGATGGCTTAACCCAAGAGAGGAGGGATTAATTGGGTTTATAAAATTATTCGCTTAACCCCTTATTGAACTAATTTTTGTTTTTGCATGTTTGTGTACTATGCAATAATAAAACAAAAGATAAAATAGTAAAGTGCAAGAAGGTAAAGCAATCAAGCACACACACAAATAATACATTTTTTTTTATAGTGGTTCAGGTAACCTTCCTACTCCATTCTTCCAAGAGCACACTCTCTTTGTGCCTTGAGTTCCACTATATCACATATAATGGAAATACAAAAGTGCTCCCAACACTCTTCTAGATCTACTCTAGCAGGCATAACCAGTGCTCCCATCACTCTTCTGGATTCCAGCTCCAGACAATGCTTCCAACACTCTTTTGGTTTTCCAAAGCTCACTAGGAAACTTATTGGTTTTAAAGATCATCAGCAAACTTGATGATTTTCCTTAGCTTACTACCAAGTCATACAATGTGATTTTCTAAGCTTACCACAAACTCACTATTTTCAAAGATCACCAGCAAACTTGATGGTCTTCAAGAGCTCACTACCAACTCTCTGGTTTATAAGTTTACCAAAAACTTATACACTTTTATATAGTATTTTATTTAAGCTCTGGGGAAGATTTGATTTTTTACTAGATCTATGTAGTACAAAGGATCTTCCCATGATGTAAAGAAAATGACCATAAAAATTTAGAAGGTCAAAGCTCATGAAATATATATTTACCTCTTGACTATGGGTGGAAGGATTTGTAGAAGGTTTAGGCTCACTAAAAATACCCCTTCACCACTTTTGTATTGTCCTAGCTCTTCTCCTTAAGCACTTCAAAATTCTGACCATTGGAAAAGAATGGGTTGCATTGGATGCAGGAATGGGAGCAACAATGAATCTAGAAGACCCTTATAATTTTTGTCGTTGGAGTGCATTATTTTTTATTCATCCCCAACTACTGAACTATCATTCTTTTATAAAGAGGAAGATAAGCTGTTTGAAATGTCTTTCTTTTGTTTTGACTTCTTACAGCTAGAAAGCTTGCAACAGTGCTTATTGCCAGAAATGGTGAATGAAATAATTTTACACATCGAAAGCATGAGCACAAATGCCATTTTGATGCAAGTAACATAGATAAATCAATCTTTGGAAAAAGTAATGGCCTCTCTCTGTCTACATTTGTCTGGAGTAAGTCCCGAATGAATTTCACATTCACTAATCAAAGCTTCTTCTTTGTAATTTGTTCAAAGTTAGTATCGGATGAACTCTGATGGCACGGACAAAGTTGAACTAGAATCAAACGAATTCTCCTTCTATTCTTTGTCTTTTTGCTTAGACAAAGTATTATGAATTCTTCTTTTGTTTCGCATTTGTTCGAAGTTAGTATCGGACAAAGTTCATGCTTTGTTTTCATTGCTTGGACAAACTTTCTTCATGTTGTATGCATTTGTTCATGCTTTGAATTCTTCTTAGCAGTCAGACGAAGTTTATTCTTCTTAGTTTCTCCATTTTCATTTATCCACATTCCTATTGGAGTTGCTCCTTCTTGCTTAGTCTCGAACAAACTTCTGCTTAGCCAATTAGGATTGTCCAAGGTTATATTCTTGGAAGAAGTTTCTTCTTCCTGAACTTGGCTTCATCCTTCCTACTTTGTCTTTGATTTATGTTTGTCCATGGGAATTTCTCTTTTGACTTTACAGACATAGAAGCCTCTATTTTCTTCTTCTTTTCTTCCTGAAATGTAATCTTCAATTTAAATCTTCTAAAATATTTATCCCCATATAATTTACGCATGTTATGGAGTGAGGATAACAGACATCTTCATTCAAGCACATAATATGGTAACTCAATAAATCATAGTGCAAACATATGATTCAATATATTAAAGAGTTATAATCAAGATTGAGTACATCATGAAGGTTATATGATTGTATGCATACGTTCCAAGCATAATTGTTGATAGTTCAAGCACTTATATTATTACGCCTTAATACAAGTTTTGTTGTCATCAAAATCATATATTATAATCCTAACAATCTCTCCCTTTTTGATGATGGCAAAACTTGTGATAATTTAAAGAATGTGCCAATGATTTATCGATGAACTTCCCCTAAATAATTAAATTTTATAAGCCTATGTTGTTTGGCACTTCTCTCTGACAAGCTAGGTTTCATAAACTTTCTCCCCCTTTTGTCTAACTAATGTTAAATTCTTATTTCTCTCTCTCACAAGTCTCACATTTTTCTAGGTTTTTAAACTTTCTACCACTTTTTGTCTAACTAATGTGAATTTCTTATTTCTCTCTCTCAAAAGCCTCATATTTTTTCCCCTTTCTGTCATAATAAAAAAGGTTTATCAAATATTTCACTGATCCTGTTGTGCTAATTTGAATTTCTTTTCTTCCCTTGTCATGTTAAGGTGTGTCTTTTGTTGGGTCCCTAATTCACATTTTTATTCCCCTTTTGTCATGATAAAAAAGGTTTATCAAATATTTCACTGATCCTATTATGCTAATTCAAATTTCTTTTCTTCCCTTGTCATGTTAAGGTGTGTCTTTTGTTAGGTCCCTAATTCTTCTTCTATACCATCACACAACTCTCTCTCTCTCCCTTAGATTATACTTCTTGGTTGGGTTCCAAAAAAAAAAAAAGTCTTGTTGGGTCTTGGGTCCACTTTTTGGGTTCCATATAAAGCAGAATTATGATCATGACATTAAATAAGTTTTTATCAATATAAAGAAAAGATTCATATCAGGGGCAACATTCAAGCATTAGATAATTGAAATTGAATTTTTAAAGATATATAAACAACTTTCAAGCATACATCAATTTATAAATCATTTCAAGGATCCATCAGAATCATAATTTATATTTAGAGAACATCAAATTGAAATTCAAATTATTTCAAAACAATTTCATATGTATGCATCATATTTCTTAAAATTTTAATTAAGTGATAAGTACACACCATTTATATCATTTAATAGTTATAACATGACAATGTTTGGTCCTAGTCCTTGTTTGATTCTTATTGGGTTTCTAGTGCATGATCAGTTATCTCTTGTCCTTCTTAATGTATGGGTTATTTTTTATATTATCATTACTAAGAAGGATGGTTAAGAAATTTAAATGATAGAGTCAATAGGTTGCTTGGGAAGTGAAGAAATGCTTTGTATTCTCTATCATGTCTAGAAAAGATCAGGACTAAGATGATGTTTCAACAGATGCTAGAGCAGTCATGGCATCATTGAGTTCTCCTTCGAAGCAAGTTCAAAATGAGGAAGACAATGCAATTTTGAAACAAATTCAATTATTTTACAAAAATATCAAGCAAATAAGGGAGGAATTATTTAATGTAGAGGCATGACTCTTCACTTTGATCGTATTCTGTCCAAAAACTCCATGGCTTATATGGAAGCCAGGGATCGCATCAAGGGTTTGTAAACAGATTTGTTTTAGGGTTATTAGAACATTGAAGAGCCAGAGATAATTGTTGATGCTCTTATAAAAAAGATATTTTGCTTTCTATTTGTTAGAGTGATAGTTCTTCGTCAGTAATTTGTGTAAACTTATGATATGTGAGTGAACTCTCTAAGTAACTAATGATATTTTTTTAAAGTGATAATTTATTCTGCTCCTATTAATTTTTGTTTTTCTCATTTTCTTTGATTTACTTTATCATGTGAAATTTTGGTTCATCAAGGAAATAAACTTTACTATGTTGCTTGTTTTTATAGAAAGCAGTCCATTGTTAATTAAGTAACATTCAAAAATTAGGTGTTTGTGATTTTAAGGTTTCACAATATTTGTTAAGTGTAGATTCAACCAAGCACCATATCATCAGATTCCTATGTGATTTAGGTTGATTAGAAGGTAGGATTTTAGACACTGTTCAGGCACCACTAGTTATCAATCAAAATCATAATGGATATTTATCAGTAGAACCAGTCCTGTGAAGTGATTACCAACTGCGAGTTTTTATCAACATTAGTTTAAGTCACAGATTTTACTTCAATGTTTCTTCAAGAAAGTTCTTTTGGTTTTGAAAAGAAAGATATCTAGACTTATGTGATTTTCTAAGATTATGTGTTTCTTTTTTCAACTCTGTTATTTAATTCCTTTAATTTCTTTCAATTTTTCAAATTGTAAATGATTTGTCCTTAGTTGAATCTTTTAGATGGTGAAGGGGGGTTTTCTTCAATGAATTTTTCTAGTTCATCTCTTCCACATAATTTATTTTTGCTATTTTTACCTCTTGAGACCTGTTCTTTTGAAGGAATAGTTTCTAGACAGTTTTCCCTATGTATGGACAAAGGTATACATAGTGCTAGTGGAAAGTTCATTTGCATATTGCTTATCCAAATTATCTTCATCTTCATTTACTGCTAAAGTCTATGTTTTTCTTAAATGCTTTAGGGGACACATGTTTTGTTCCAAAATTTTATCTCCATACCTTTTACTTTGGACTTATGGTTGTTGGGTTTCTAATAGAAGATGATGGTCTGCCTAGCATTGAATTGTAAGACTTAAATTTCCTCTTTGTACTGCTAAATTGATAGGTTGAAAGATTTTTATACCAACATGTGACAGTGGGTACTTTTTTCCTACAGTTTCTATTTTTGGAGGTTGAGTTGAGGGAGTCTCTTCTTGTGTCCTAAGTTCCTACACTCTTCCAAGTGTTTTGTAATCTTGGTGCCCATGGATTTTTAATATTTTGATGGAAAAGTTTGAGTATTAAAAAGGATTCTGTATAGACTCTGATTATTGCTGTTAGTGTCAGATTACCTTAATGATTTTATATTTTTTTAATTTCTTCTAATTATTGGTTTCTTTGATCTTTTGATACTTCTTTTATTTTAATCAATCAAAACAATCAAATCATTTAAGTATAATAGATATAGCATTTTTAAACAGATCATAAAAGTAATATGCCAAATATTCAACATTTTAGAGAATTGTAATTGTTATGAGATTGATCTTTTAAGTGTTCACTTATCTTTCAAGTGTTTATTTTAGATATTTTGTTGTAATAGATTAGGTCTTAACAATTCAAGACCTTAAACTGTGAGGTTTCTAAATAGGCTTGACTCTACCTTAGGACTATAATGATGTTAAAGATTGATTGTTTTTATTGATTAATTAAACTTTTCAGAATGATTTAGCTCAAAGCAATGAATTTAAATCTATTCAAATATAAGGCGGTTTATTAAGAGTCATCTAGAGTATATAGCAATATAATGTATAGTCAAGTTAGATAACTTATCTCCTTTGATGCTTCCTTTCATAATTTTCTCGTTTGAGCTCATAGATGTTGTTGCTAGTCTTGACCATCCTTTCAGTTCTTGTTATTGATGTTGTGGATACTTCATTTGAAATTGTCCAAAAGAATCTTGATTTTTATAATCTCTTTCTTGCATCCAGAACTTGAATTTGTTGGCCCCTTTTGCTTGGATTTGTGAAATAAGAAGAACATCTTGATTTTTTATTATTCTATTTCTTCTTCCATATGCTCATTTCAAGCTTTTCCTACATAGACTTAAAAAACTATTGCACTTCTTCTTCATTGATAGGATCAAGTAGATGTAAACATTTATTGCAGATTAGTTAGTGCAATTTCATTCTAATCACAATAATATGCAATAAGTTATATTGTTGATTCAAAGTAGTTTTCATGAGTAATCAGAATAGATATTCTGCTTTAATCAAAACTACCATTGATGTCTTTGAGCTAGCATAATTATTATTTAGCAAGTAACTTAATATGCTACATCAACTCCTTTTGAGCTTAACCATTTATTTTATGTTAATTTATAATTTTTATTGGTTTTCAAGGTTATACATTTTTATCTTTTAATGCATTGATTATTTGAATGATATTTATTTTCTTATTCTTAGTTGTCTCTAGGATCCTAATTCAAAGTTTGATTTATTAAATCCTAGGTTCTATATACAAATGAATTAGCAATAAAGATATGCAAGCAAAATTTCAAATGTAGATAAGGACACACAATGAAGTGATTTTGAGTTTAAGTACCATATCTGCACTTACCGTCCCTCCTTGACCTTTCATCCCTATAAAATTTGACTTGTTCATCTGTTGTCTAGGAACTACTTACTTTTTGAGGGAACTTGATATTTCATCTTTCCTTCATTTTCTTTCTTCAAACCAGGTTCCTAAATTCCTCTTAAGATTGTTCCCCTTCAATCTGTGATGTATCTTTTATTTTTCAATTCTTTTGGTCTCACAAGTTGAACTTCTTTCATCTCTTCTTCTTCAAGATTTTGTTCCTTCTTTTCTTCATTTCCTGCACTCAAGTCAGTCTTAGTAACAACATTGGCAACATGAGTGCAAAATGTTTTTCCCCTTAGAAATTGTCTGTAACCTATCCAACATTTCTCTTACACTTTTAATGTTAAGACAAACTTGCAAATGGTTGGGGCAGAGAGTGTGAAGTAAGGCACTCATTGCCTTGACATTTTCTTACTATGCTCTCATTTCATCCTTGCTTATGGCAATGAAAATGATTTTCCATAACTGAAGATTATTGGCCATACGATATATTTCCAATCTCCTCTTCCATTGTATATAAATGGATTCATCATAACATGGAAGATGGTAGGTGGAGTATCCTTTGGAGAGCATAGAGGATGAAATTTTTTTAAGCTAAATAGATCACTAGAATTGTTTATTTAGCACGCTCTAATATCATTTGTTAGTTCCCATAGGATGGCTTAACCCAAGAGGGGAGGGGTGAATTGGGTTTATAAAAATTATTCATTTAACCCCTTATTGAACTAATTTCCCTCTTTTCATGTTTGTGTGCTATGCAATAATACAATAGAAGATAAAATAGTAAAGTACAAGGAAGATAAAGCAATCAGGCACACACACAAACAACATAATTTTTTATAGTTGTTCGGGCAACCTCCCTACTCCACTCTTCCAAGGACATACTTTCCTTGTGCCTTGAGTTCCACTATATCACATATAATGGAAATACAGAAGTGCTCTCAGGCTTCTAGATTTGCTCTAGGGGACATAACTAGTACTCCCAGCACTCTTCTGGATTCCACCTCTAAGGGGTGTACACAATGGTCCCAACACTCTTCTAATTTTATCGAGCTTACCAAGGGACTTGTTAGTTTCAAAGATCATCAATAAACTTGATGGTTTTTCTTAGCTATCCACTAAGTCTCACCACAAACCCATTATTTCAAAGATCACCAACAAACTTGATGGTTTTCTAGACCTCACCACCAACTCTGTGGTTTTCAAGTTTACCAAAAAATTTATACACTTTTACATATTGTTTCATTTAAGCTTTGAGGAAGATTTGATCTTTTAGCATCTCTATATAGTACAAAGGTGTTAGTCCCTTATAAAATGGTAGCTCAAGAAGGGAGGGTGAATTGAGCTTTTAAAACTTTTGGCCAAAACAAATAATTAAAGTGCTTAATGACTAAGTAAAACAAATTGTACAATACAAAGCACAATATTTTTATAGGGGTTCGGCCCTTCTTGGGTTCCTACTCCACTTCTCGTAGTCAGTCTCCTTTACTGATCTTAGGTTCCACTAATACCTTGATCAACTTAATCAATTACACATTGGTTTTATAACAAGTTCACCAACCAACTTACTAGTTTTCCAAACTAACTAGAAACTTTAACAACTTGTTGATTTTTCAAAGCTCACCAACAAACTTATATCCTTTTAGCAAGTTCCCTACTTGCTTTCTCAATACATAAACACTAAGCACTTTGCTTATATTTCCAAACAATAAATTGAAGTGTACAGATTAATGCCTCTTACTTAGGTTGACTTGTACATAAATTTAGAATTCTAAGTAAATAAATGAACAATAAGAGTGAAAGATTGAAACTCCTTAATTGAGAAGAGATTTAGACTTTGAGAGCTCTGACATAGTTGTATCTGTTGGAGTTGAACTTTGGAATAAAAATTTTGAATTCTCTTTGTGTAACCAGCGATATTCGAATGATATTCAATCAGTTGTTTTCTTTTGCTTCTAAATCTTTCTTTTATAAGTTGAGAGAGATTTTTCTATTGCTGACTTGGACAGACATTCAAATGTTCAAAAATGTTTTTCTTTACCTTCTTCTTTTATCGGATGTCTAACTTTACTGCAATCTGGTATCAGTCTACAACTTTTCACTAACTTTTCCAAATGTTCACTTTCATATCAAATGCTCCGAAGTTGGTTCTTTAGATACTCTGAAGAGACAAGTAAATAGACAGTGTCTTGACTGATTTTGGATAATCTGATTTGTTTTCTTCAAATTCTCTGATATGATTATAATCGTTTTTAGTTACGATAGTTCTTTGCAAAGAAAAGTTTGGATTTTCTTAACTTTTAATGCTTTCAGAAAAGTAATCCAGAGCTTTGTTAATCTGAAGCATGTCTGTTTACTCCAAAGTATACTAGAATTCACTTCAAAATGTGACTCCAAGTTCTGCAAAGCATATCTGTTTACTCCAAAGCATACTTGACAGTTCCAAAACTTTCTTGATTATCTCCGAAGTATGCTATAACACTTCCGAAGCTAAAAAAAAAATTCTGAAGTGTGCTTGTGATAGCTCCAAAATGCGCTGTGAGGATTCTGAATCTAATCTTGCATTTTTCTCCAAAGCTTTGCAATCATCTCCAAAGTATGCTATGATACTTTGAAACTTGTCTGAAGCTTCTCTGTAATGACTCTAAAATGAGTTATTATAATTTTGAAGCTTTCCATTTTACTTCGAAGCATGCCTATGAAGACTCTGACGCTTTCCAATTTGCTCAAAAACTTATTATGTTTACTCAAAACTTATCTGAAGCCTTGAATGGTTTATTCCAAAGCTTGTCTGAATGTCTTCGAGCCATGCTAAGACAATTCCAAAGCATTAACCATTTTCTCTAAAGTTCATTAAGAAGTCTCCAAAGCAATCTAATTTGCTCCAAAACATATTAAAATGATTCTGAGTTGCTTCCGTTGGCTCTGAAGAATGTCTTTAACACTTTAGAATTTTTGTTTTCTTAATTTAAGTATATGTGAAATTTATATACCTGATTTTGAAAGATAATTTACTTTGTGTCTTACTTTTTTTTATCATAAAGGTTATTCTCAAGTTGAGTGTGAGTTAATATTTCTACAACATACTAGAGAGAAAATTGTTAGTACCTTAATGTTTCACTCATGTCTTTACTCATCATCAAAACATACTTAGTTAAGAATGTTCATCATCAAAATCAAACCAGTTAACATGGTTCAACATTCTCCCCATTTTTTATGATGACAAAACAGTAAGTGATATACCTTTCAAAACTTGTTTAATAATAAATTTAAAGCAACTTATTTTACAGATATTTTAGAAAAATTTCAATTAACTAAATTAGTGCAATTCCCCCTGAGTTGATGCACATTATTTTAGCTGAATTTCATGTAACAGAAATTTTCATTCTTTGCATATATCATCTTAATTTACATCACATATCACATTTTCTTTCCCTTTTTGTCATAATCAAAAAGGTGAAAACAATCATCAAGAGTTATATATAATCATGTGAAAGAAAAAAAATGCATATATATTGAACATTTTAAAATTTTAGATACAATGTAGATACATTAGAGAAAATACAAAAGAAATTACATCAAAGAAAAAAATATAAAATGTAGCAGATCTATTTAAGTGGTTTGGGTTTTCTATGGTAGGTTTTGAGAAAAACATCTTGAAGAGATGGAAGAGGTGGCTTGGGTTCAAAGGAAGATGGGGTGGGAGGGCTTGGATGTTCTAGCCCTTTTTGGTAGAGGATGAGGTATGAAAAATGGATTCTTTGGAACTGCCACAGGAGGTTCATGTTTGTATATAATGGGCCCACAGTCATGAACATAGATGAGATCAATTCTCTCTCAAAATGTTAGATCTAGCAGTTCAGGAAAGACCACAAGAAGCCCTTTCAAGAGATTTTCTGTATTTACATTCATCCAAGCTTGATACTCCTGATGGTATATAGTGATTCTCTCAAAAGGAGCCTTCTTGTGCACTTTGGGAGGTGGAATTTTAGGCTTCCTTTTTGGTTTGAGGTGGATGGATGAGATGAAGAAGGTGATGGTTTTGGTTTGGGAATTAGTTTTTGTTTTGGTTTTGGGGTTGGTTTTAGTTTTAGGAGAGCAGGTGGTTTTTTGGTTTTGGTAGTGGAAGGAGGTGGTTTTCTCGAAATAGGTGAAGAAGGTGGTGGAAGAGGTTGACACCCTAGTGGAGACTATATTTGCCTTATTCTATTTTGATCATCCATTTGAGAATAGGGCAAAGGCAGATTATCAGCAATGGCCTCTAGGTTGGCAGTGTTATAGAAAGTGAATTCTTCCTTGGTGAGATAAAAAATTTATGAGGACCTGATGGAGATGGAAACTCTTTTCTTTGAGGTTTTGACATTGGAAGCATTTGAAGGAGTTTCTCAGAGTAATTTTGAATAATTGACTCTTTATCAGGGATGTGAATTTTATGATTCTTTAAAGTGAAAGGAGGATCAGGAAGAGATTGAATTCTATGCAAAAAGTTAGGATCCTCAAGTTTGCTAAATGGATATTCTTGAGGAGATAGATGAATTGATTGGGAGAGAAACATCTAGCAACTTCAGAGTTGATTTTTATTTTATATGCAAACTTAGAGTTTATCATCCTGATTGAATTAGATATATGAAGAAGAAAATTAGGATTATCATCAATGGCTTTTTTTTATGGAGGACTTTGTGGTAGATGATTTATAGGGGGGTCTCATTCTGGTGGGATTTCCTCAATTCTTTCAGGGAAAAATATTCTTGCTCTGATATATTCCATCATTAAATCCATGGGATTTGTGTATCATGATGGAATCCAGATATAATACAAGGAAGTGTGATTATTATGTTCTATGGTTGGAACTAATGGTGGTGGTGATGGAGGAGAAGTTTGTGTTTGTGGAAGGGGAATGTATGGAATGATGGAAGTTAAGTAGGTAGGTTGATTCATAGATTGATTAACCTCTAGAATTATGGGGGATGATGGATGTGGAGACATTGAGGGTGAAGACATCACTATAATGGGAGAGTTTAGTCTGGTTGGAGAGAAATGACGTGGAGGTGAAGAAAAATGAGTTGGAGGTGGAGAGAAATGAGAATGAGGTGGTGAAGAGTGTGGATGATAGGTTTGGCCTCTGAATGATTCTACTAAAGCTTGTAGAGAATCAAGTCTCTGGTCAATCTTATCAACTCTAAGAATCATGGAAGACATAGCAGTGCTAAGAGTATGATCTATTCTATTCATTTGAAGGGTTAGATAGACAAAAAGTGTTCAATCATGGTTATTCTATCCTCTAGGTCCTTTGAGATAGGTTGTGGAGTGGGAATTGATAAGGTGGATGATTGATCAATGTGAGAGGGTCTAATGGGTGAAGTGGTTCTGATAGGGGTGTGTAAAGGTATTTTTGCTACAGTTGTATCTTTATGTACATCTTCTCTCAAAATTTCTTTGATAATATTTTCAATGTCTATTCTTTGTTCTTCTCTTGGAAGTTCTTCTATTCTCTCAGCTTCTGCTTTTTCCTCTCTGCTGGAGAATTGCTCTATTCCTTTTACTGATGGACTGATGAACTCTTGTCTTTCAATTATCTCTTCTTTTTCATGTGAGGAGAGTTTTTGTCCTTGTTCAGTAGCCTGTTCTGTAACAATGATATAATTTTTCCTTTCTAGACTTTCATCAAGTCTGGATCCTTTCAATTGAGTTGCTCTTCTTGGTCTTTCAGAAATCCAACCTTGTGCAGTATGCCGAAAACCCATTCTTTTCAGAGCTTTTTGATCCAATTTGTCTATGTTCCTTGGAAGCTCTTCATTATGATTTGAGACATCTACTCCTACTTCCTTGATCATCTTGGTCAGAACCATGCCATAAGGTAAAGGAAACCTTGTGGTGCGCTTAATCAAGTGTATATGGTCTATCATCAGTCTAGCCAGATTTAATTTTCTTCTATTCTTTAATGCATATGATTCTGGCATCTTTCTCAGATATATCTCCTGCAGCTCCTCTAGGACATATTGTTCATAACAATGAGATAAGCTATCTTGAGATTTTCATTCAAGTGACTAGCATGTAGATAATTCTCCTTTTCATCTATCTCAGTTTCTACTAAGTCTGAGAATAACATTACTCTTGAAGGTCATACAATCTTTTCTTCTTCTTCAGAGAGATTGAAACAATTTTTTAAAATTTCTTGGGATAGTTTGATTTATGTTTCTCCTATCCATGATCTTTCCATTCTGGTGTTGAGATTATAGATTAGAGCTCTTACTAGTCTCAGATACAAACTGTCTCTATAACTCACAGATAGTTTGATTTCTTTTTCTCTTATCCATGATCTTTCTATTCTGTTGTTGAGATTATAGATTAGAGCTCTTACTAGTCTCAGATACAAATTGTCTTTGTAAATCACATAGGCATCCTAGCCTTGGTATTTCAACCATTCAGATACTTCAATTCCATTCCAAAGGCTCTAAAATTGAAGATTTTTTCTTTTATTATCCTCCTATCCTCCTATCTTTCTATAAATCTAAAGTAATCAGAAGAGCTATTCAGAAAGATTACCCGTAGTATATCAGTTTCTCATCTTGCCTTCTTGAATGCTCTTTTCTGTGGAGAATTTTCTCTTTCCTTTCTCTTGATTTGTGCTCTTTTTGTTCGCGCCATTTTGACAAATTGTTCTAGGTTTTTGGAAAAGAAATGGGACTTTGAGAGTGAAGTTGGTGAAGGTAGGAAGGCGGATGGAGAGAAATGAGACTTAGATTTAAAAGAAGTGAGAAGATGGAACATCTTCTCTGAAATGGGGGTTTTGGGAGTTCGGAGAAGAAGGGATTAGGTTTTAGGGGAAGTTTTAAATAAACTTTGCGCTTTCAGATTTGTTTTTTTAAAAGATTTCCAAAACTCTTAAGTGTTTTGGCTTCGGATATTCTGAAGGAGATCGAGGAGATTATTTACTTTGGGGTTTCAAATATTCTGAAGCATTGCTTCAGAGGCCTTTATCGATCTTCGAATGCTTTTGTTTATGCCTTCAAAGACTTTTGTTTGGGGCTTCAGAGACTTCAAAGTCCAAAATCTGACTTAACTCTAAAACATTGTAAAATGGATTAAAGTTTTTAGTGTACCATTAATTCTCCTTTTGACCCGCTAATGCATGGTTATTAATGTATCATTACCAAGATAGATAATTAAATATGCATTAATATATTTTTCATTCTACATATTGAATAGATAAAAGCTTAACCATAGTTTTAGAAAACAAATGTGGCATCATCAAGGTTTTCAACAAACCAAGTTCAGGATGAAGGAGAGTGATCACTCGAAGGAATCCATTCGTGTTCATTTTCTTAAGGAGCAAATAAAACAGTTAAAAGGGGAACTGTTTTATGCTAGAGGATCCAACCATAATGCTGATCTTCTTCTAACAAAAGGATGTGTAGCATATGAGATGGTGGTGGATCGCACGAAGAAGTTTGAAGAAGAATTGGCAGAGGCTAATCAGTGTATTGAGGAGCTGGAAGCTGTAGTAGATGTTCTTGCTCATTAAATTTTTTTTTTAATAAAGATGTTATTATGAATACTTTGTTTAATGAATTATGCATTTTATGCACTTGGATCTAGAATGCCTAATTCTTTTCTTATCATGTTGAATCTTTCTTCTAATAATGATTTTGTGAAAATATCTGCTAGCTGATATTCTGTTAGGACAAATTCTAAGCCAATTTCATAATTTTGAACATGGTCCCCAATTAAATGATACTTGATTTCTATATGTTTAGTTCTAGAATGTAGAACTGGATTCTTGGTTAGATTTATAGCACTAGTGTTGTCACATCTGATAGGTATATTAATAAAATTAAGGCCAAAATCTTTTAATTATTGTTTAATCCATAGGATTTATGAACAACAACTACCTGCTGCGACATATTCGACCTTAACAATTGATAATCCAATTGATGTTTGTTTCTTAGAAAATCATGACATAATCGTGCTTCCTAGAAATTGGCAAGATCCTAAGGTACTCTTTCTATCTAACATATATCCAGCAAAACTACATCTAAGTAACCTATTAAATTAAGATATAAGCCTTTTGGATACCATAATCCAAGATTAGGTATATCTAAAAGATATCTAAATATTCTTTTTATAGCAATAAGATGTGACTCTTTTGGTTCTGATTGGAATCTAGCACACAAGCATACAATAAACATTATGTCGGGTCTACTAGTAGTTAAATATAGCAGAGATCCTATCATGCTTCTGTAAAGTTTTTGGCATATAAACTTACTTTTTTCATCCTTGTCCATTTTTATTGAAGTGATCATTGGTGTTCCATACCTTTTTTCTTCTTTTATGTTGAATTTATTTAGCAATTCTTTTGTGTATTTGGCTTAGTGAATGAAGATTCCTTTTTTCACTTGCTTAATTTGTAGTCCCAAGAAGAAGTTGAGTTCACCCATTAAGCTGATTTCAAATTCTCCCTACATTGTCTTTGAAGATTCTTTGCTAAGATTTTTATTAGTTGTATCAAATACTATATCATCAACATATACTCGAAATATAAAAATATCTTTCGTTGCATGCTTAATTAAGAGTATAGTATTAACTTTGTCTTTTGAAAACCTTTTCTCAATGAGAAATTTGCTTAACCTTTAATACCAGGCTCTAGAAGCCTGTTTTAAACTATAGAGGGCTTTGTTAAGTTTGAATACATGATTTGGGTTCTGAGGATCTTCAAACCCAGGTGGTTGTTCTATATAGACATCTTTATTAATAAATCCATTTAAGAATGCACTCTTTACATCCATCTAATATAACTTAAAATTCATAAAAGATGCAATTGCAAGAAGCATTCTAATGGCTTCAATTCTTGCAACAAGAGTATATGATTCTTCAAAATTAGTGCCTTCCTCTTAATAGTACCCTTTTGCTACTAATCTTGCTTTATTTCTTACTACAAATCCAGATTCATCTAATTTATTCCTAAAGACCCATTTAGTTTCTATTATAGATTGATGATTTGGTCTTGAAACAATAGTCCAAACATTATTTCTTTTGAATTGATCTAATTCTTCTTGCATAGCTAAAATCCAGTTTTCATCTTCTAAAGCTTGTTCTATGCAAGTTGGTTCTATTTGAGAAATAAAAGCAAAATTGTCACATAATGGTGATAAGAAGATCCAGTTCTAACTTTGTCATATACATCACCAATTATCTAACTTTCAAGGTGATCATGCATAAATCTTCAATCTTTGGGAAAAATATTATTACCTTCATTGTTTACCTCACTGATGGATGGTTCGTGGTCTACTTCTTCTTCATCCATTTGTGTTTCTAATTAAGAGGGTTCCCCTTCTTTGTCTTGTATTTTCATTTTCTCAACTGAATTTATTACAAATTGAGAGGATTCCTCTATAGTCTTAGTTTTCAGATTGTAGACTCTAAATACTTTACTAACAATAGAATAACCAAAGAAGATGCCTTCATTAAATTTATCTTCAAATTTGCCTCGGTTTTCTTTGCCACTGTTAAGAATAAAGCATTTACAACCAAAAGCATGAAAATATGAAATATTTGGTTTCTTTCCACAATATAATTCAAATGGAGTTTTGTTGAGTATGGATCTAGCAAAGATTCTTTTAATAACATAACATGCTATGTTCATTGCTTCAGCCCAAAAATATTGTGGATGACTGTATTCATTCAACATTATCGTTGCCATCTCTTGCAAGGATCTATTTTTTCTTTTAGCTAATCCATTTTGTTGGGGTGTTCTTGGTGCAAAGAAAGTTTGAAAAATTCTATTATTTTCACAGAAATCAATGAATCTATGGTTTTCAAACTCTCCATCATGATCACTCCTTATGGCAACTATATGAGAGCTTTGTTCATTCTGTACACATTTGGAAAATACTTGAAAGAAGGAAAAGACTTCATCTTTGGATGTTAGAAACATTATCCAAGTAAATCTACTAAAGTCATCTACAATGACATATGCGTAATATTTTCCTCCAGGGCTTCTTGTTCTTATTGGACCAACTAAATCCATATGTAGCAACTGAAGAGGTTTGGTATTCTTTTGCTTGATTTGAATGATTCTTTTGCTTGCTTGCCTTTCATGCAAGCATTACACACCTTATTGTCAAATTTGAGTTTTGGTAAGCCAATAACTAGATCTTTATTATATAGTCTTTCAATTAGATTCTTGTTGGCATGT
>JAYJMB010062100.1:0-21222 GCA_036873735.1 Pouteria campechiana | reverse complement strand
GAGGAAAAGAGATTTCTCAACTCTTTTCCTCATTACTAAACAGAGCCTAATTATAATTGTTATATTGGACCAACAACCCATTAACTTCTGCCACCCACTTGCCAATGAATTGCTCTAATTGCAAAGCGTTTGGTAATTTATTAATAATGGGTAGGTAAAGAAAACCGTTGTCTGATTTATGTAGAATCTGTTTAGTGGTTTGTGCCTTGTGGATCAGAGTCTTGTGCTTCTCCCTTTCTATACTCTTTCTGGCAGAGAAATCTAAAGCTTTTCGAGCTTCTTTGATATGTAGCCCCATGCTTAAGATGGAGAAAATACATCCTTTTGATTATGCCATGATGCTTAGTTTAGCCAACAGCTCAATTACAGTCCAGCCTACATCTAGTTTCTATACTGATTATGCCACTCATTAATATTCCCAAGTCTTCCTTTCATGAAGGCATGGCTTGTATATGTGCTATTCCATTGGGAGAAGGGGAATTCCATCCTGTGTCAGAGAAAAGGGGGGGGGGAGACTAGCACATGGTAGAAGGTTTTTAAATTATAGCTTCTAGTATTTTCATGCTTTGTAAAAAAATTCAGACAACTAGACAATTGAAACATGGTTTGGAGAGAGCATGAAGAAGAAAAAGTACCATCTTCATTTTCTGAAGAATCTCAAAGGAGCACATACCTACTGCCCCTCCACCTGGGGTCTGTGCTGCAATGTAGGAAAAACCAACATCTGGGAATAAACCAATTCCATTTTCTGGCATGGCAAGCAAAGTCCTCTGTACAAAGCCCATATTTTAGTTATGAATGGGCTGTCTACTAAACTTCTTTCATATTAAAAGCAAATATTAACAATGTGAAGTTATGATCAACATGAATTAATGAACCAGAAGCTTAAGGTACCTCGGTGATAATGCGGTACCGACCATGACCAGAAAGGCCAATCCCAAAACCCATTGTCACTCCATCCATGAAGGAAATGTAGGGCTTTCTATACTCAAAAATTTTGCATATCAGAGAATATTCTGCAGTAAATACCTACAGAAGAACAACAAATAGATAACAATAGCTTAATAAATTAAGCAATAACTAAAATTGTTTGGCTACCATTCGTGAAAGGCAATTATTCTTTGCTCATATTTGGTGTCAATTCAATACTAACAGCTCTAACAAAAGATAGTCAAGAATCATTAAGATTTCACACTCCATGTGCAAAATCATACAAAAGATATCAAGACTAGACAGTTAAAAGGTGAAATATAAATCAGATAATAGAAATAGGAAAATGAATGTTTTGATCGTCAAAACAAACCACAGAAGAAAATCAATCAAAACAGGAAGGAAATGAAAGACAGATGAAGCATTATCTGCAAAGAAAATTGCCAATTTAATCTCTTGCCAGACCTTGAAATTTGAAGAATGTTAACCTACGACTACAGATGGCAGGCTTTTTCCTTTCTCTTTTTTTTCAAATGATAATCAAATGGATTTATTGAAATCTTAGAAGATTATAAAAATGCAACCTCAAAAACACAAAACATCTAGTAAGATTACACAAAACACCCATGGATAACAAGATAAGGGAAGACATACTTTAGATGGTTAGATCATGTGCAGTGGAGGCCCATATTGAATCTAAATACTACGAGAACTAAGTAGATTCAAGTCAACAGCACTAAGAGATGAAGGGGAAGGCTCAAGAAAGAATATGGGCAAAAGAGGTAATAAAGATTTCTGGGCCATGATATGAATGCAAAAATGGTTCATCGTACAGCTGAATGACATAGCAAGATTCATCTTAACCCCAATTAGTTGTGATAAGCTTCCATCATGATGTTGACTATGACCAAGTAGCATTTCAACAAGCTAGCCAAAAATTGGTTTGATCAAAGGAGTTATACATGAGAGGCTATTCAAGCTCATAGGCCATATTGAGTAAATTCCTACTTTATTTTCTATAGATGTAAAAATACAAATTGATAAACATATCCAAGATTGATTAACTATACTTGATAAACATGATTAACTATGTCAAACAACCAACTGATGTACAATCAAATATAAGCACTCAGAAGCGCGACTAAAATGCTTCTCTATCAAGAATGTGATTACTTCAATGCAGAATATCTTCCTTACAGCATAATTTTAAGGACAAAGAACCAGCACAGAAAATAAGAAAAAAGAAAGGCTTTTGTCAAATGTTTGGTAGATTTATTCATTGGTATCAAGATTTTCTGAAAGCAGCTTTATGTTATAAAGTGACACAACAAGACCTCAATCATTTTTGATAGATGGCGTCCCATTGTGATCTGCTTTATATCACCACCTGCAGATCACACTAAGGCCTGGGTTACCAATAGGCAAGTATAAAGAAAGTTTACCAACTATGAAAGACCATAGTCGAGCATGCAAAAAGTGCAATAGACATGCGAGAATAAAGAAAGTCTACCAACTATGAAAGACGATGGTTGAACATGCAAAAAGTGCAATAGACACTTGTAACTTCAATAAAGTTTACAAAATAGACCTTCTCCACGACAGGTGTGGTTTTGTCCTTTTGAATTTCAGCCACAACACCCTTAATATCCATCCCTGCAGACCATAAATGCTCACCCTCAAAACCCTACCTAAACATAACAAGAAAATACCTACCCAGAAAAATGTAAAATAAATCTAAAAACTAGAATTAAAGAGAGGGGATGCAGGAATAAACTTCCGGAAACCAGATGGTAAAAAAATAAAAGTAGAAACTAGTGATTAAAAAAAAATCAGACTCGGTATTAACTTACCCGCTGAAAAGGCGCGAGGTGAGCTGCCCTCCACCAGTACACATTTCACACTAGGATCAGTTTCCCATTTGTCAAGATACTCTTTGTACTTCACATCCATCTCTGCAACATATCCAATTAAACAACACCATGTATATAAAACCATCGCTAGTAATAAACACCACAAACAAAAGATTGACCATGTGTGAATAGTGAAATACAGTAATAGGATCACATTTTCTCTTGCCAACAGGGACAACAATAGGATTTCCAATAAGGATGCACGGCAGGGTGCACCTAGAGACAATATGCTTGTTATGGTCCAATTTATGATCATTCCAAGGGGTTTAGCTCAATGTCTGCTCTCATCAGGTTTTTAGCAGTGCTCTGTTGTTCCATTTAATCTTCCACAGCATAATAGTTTTACTGAGCTACACCTTCCTATTCTTCCAATTAAATTTCACACCGCCTTTAAAACCCAGTAGCAGAACACTGACAGCTCTGTTTTCTAAACATCTTCATGGGGAAATCTCTGATTCAATGAGACTAGCAGAGTTCTAAGCAGTTGGACATGTGGTTCTACATGGAGCTGGACTGCAACAGATCGCCATCGAAAAAAGGATGAGAACCAGTTCAACCCGCGAAACATCAAAACCAAATCCCAGCTCGGAGGTCGCGTCCATGGAATTAAATTCCGCAGATTGCAGTGGAATTTGAGAAAACCGGAGCCAAGTCCAAGATCACCAACTATTAGAAGTGCAACCTAAACTCCTTTTTTCAGTGAAATCCGTACGGATGGATTCTATTCATTTCCAAGTAAAACCGTCAATTTCAGCTGAATTGGACAGCCTGTAAGCGGATTCGAAATACTTAAGTGTCGAAAAGATAGCGAGTGCGGGAATACCTAGATTCATGGCGTTTAGAGCTTTGGGGCGATCAAGGGTGATGAGAGCGAGGCCATTGGGGAAGACAGTGCCTTTGACGAAATCCGCAGCAGACATGTCCGCGGCGGAGAAAAAGCGAGCAGAATGTGAGGGTTTGCAGCTGGGACCGAGATGAAAATGGCGGAAATAAAAGGGTTGTGTTTGGGGTTTGAGTAATAAATGGGAAGAGATGAATCTGAGCGTCTGCATGAGGGAGACTGACGCAATCTCTGTGGCGCTTTCCAATTCTAAGCAGGAAAGTGGAGCATCCAGCAAGAAGTCCGACGGGGCAGCGGAACCCGTGGGCCTCAGACGGTTTCGGCCGGAACGTCTGCAGCTGGAAGCCCGTGAGACCCAACCCACCTGAAGGTCGACAATCAATTTTTTTAAATCAATTTTCTGTTTTTTCATTGCTTCATTCTCTTTTTTTTTTAAAGAAAAAAATATCTCCGCTATTATTATACTTATAATTTTTTATATATAGATAGCAAGAGAATGTCGTAGACAGACGGGCGGTATCAATTAAAAGGTTTGGTTAGGTGTAAAAAATGAGATTTATTTATTTTTAATGTATATGAGGTGTAAAAAACCCGTTTATGCAAATGATGTAAATAAATAAATAAATACTTTTATCATCATTTTTTATCTGTTTTATTTTAGATTACCTTATTACTCTTATTCCTTTATAACTATGACTCGTATTATCATCTTTACTTTTACACGTTTATTATTATTATTTAAAGAATTATATATTTCATTTTTTCACCCAATCTTTTATATCTCTTTCACGTCAAATCAAAGACTCCTTCCGAGCAATCAAGCCAAATGCATCTGTTACACTGGAGATGAATTTTATGGCTTATTTGAATGCAAAAGATTTCTTGTTATTATTTTTTTTCCTATTAGCACTATAGTTTCAGTATTAACTCTTATTTAAAATAGAATAAGATATCATATGGTACAAGTGGCCCACAGGCGACACGTCAGCAGGTTAAATCACCTCCACGCGAAAATTACCGCACGACTTTCCGGCATACGCAGCGAGGCAAGCGGTATTTCCGCGTTGTACGCGTGACGCAGCGATTGCCTTCTTCTTCTTCCGGCGCCAGCACCATTTTCGTCGTTTCGCTCATCTTCCTTCTCCCTTCCTGCATTCAAACCCTAGCTACGCGGGAAAGAACGGCACTGGTGATCTGAAAACGAATGGTGGAAATCCTAGCGACGGAGGTCGCATGGAAAAGAGGTCAGGTTTTCAAATTTCATTTCATTCTCTTCTGATTCTTTCCGCTGCTTTCTAGCCTTTCTCCTTTGCGATGTTTGGATGGGCAGGATTGCTTTTTTGCCCTTTACGCTTGTAATTGCATTTGTTGTGGTCGTTTAATCTGATATCTAGTGATGTTCCTGATTGAAAACGACAGACCGGAAAACGGTTGGATGGGCTTTGGATCGTGAAAGCGAGCCGAGGATGGTGATTCTTGCTCTTTAATCCATCAAACGGTTTGTTGAATCTTGAATTCTTGCTGTCACGAGTTTCTTCTTTAATCATAATTCCGTGGCTTCTGTTGCCTGGGAGCATCTTGTCCGGTGGTCTCTTTTAAAAATGGGCCTGGCTTGAAGACTCCCCTGGAAACACCCTCTTCCTTCTCCTCTTGCCGAGCTTGGTTTCGGCCGCCAGAGTGATTTGCCTGCCTAATTGTCTATGATAGTTGGACTGTTGGAGGCAATATTTCTTCTGCATCTTTACACAATTTCAGGCTTCAAAATTGACATAGATGCAAATCACGGACAAATTGGTTTTTGGCCAACGTTCTTGCATTTAGGGGGTTAAACAAATATTTTGATCTGCAATGTCAGTCATCATTTTCTTTTTGCCATCATTTTACCCAGTACTGTGTAGAGACAGAACTATTGTTCATGGGGTGAGCTAGTATGTGTCGGGCATTGCTGTGAATGGTATCTACGTTGGCATGACCCAAAAGATGCAAAACTTGGTTCTTATGGTTCTTATGAACTTCTCTATAAGTTGATGATTTTTGCCATAGACTCTAACACATGTAAATGATTCGATGTGCTTGACACTCACCCATCCATTTTTTCAGTAACAGACAATGTTTACAATGGGTTGGTCCTGCTGGATCATGCTCCCTTTCACTTTTGTCTGGTTTAGTGCAACTAGGAAGTCAATGTGAATTATCTTTATCTCTGCACAATATATGATGCTCTTTTCTTGACTCCTCCAAAGGTCCAGTAAGTTCAGAATCCAGATTCTCAGAATGTTTAACTGTACTTGGCTTTCACAAACACGCGCTATTGATAGAAATGTAAAACAGTGTAGAACCATATCGAAGTGGGGCTAAGCACCGTTCCTGGTAAAAGATACAAGACCCTGGCTGTTAAGAAGGGAAAGGGAAGTAAACCTCTTTTCTTGTGATTTAACATTTATCTACCCCAGCAAACTTACTATTTTCTAATCATTGCATACATTTTTCATCACCACCTTTTTTTTTTTTAATTCAAGAATTTTATATATTTTATCTTTATTTACTTTATGGCTAATATCACCCATATTGTGTTGACATCACCCTTCATCTCTTTTACATTTCTTTTTATATTCCCCTGTCTTTTCCACTATCTGAATATGTCCTAAAATCTTATGGAACATAAAAATTTGTTTCATAAAAGCTGCACATCTACTAGCTCAAGACGAATAGGGCTGCTACAATTTAGCCTTGATAGTAGATATTTGTAGTCATTCATCTCACCTTTTGTAGAGCTGTTAATCTGTGCAGAAATAGTTTTGTTTATTGGTGCTTCAAGAGCTATGGATTTCCTTGTTTAAATGGTATAGAAAGATTGTCTGATGAAAAGTCATGCTTACACCCAGTCTATCACAGGAAGGCTGCTACAATTTTTACTTAATGACCTTTATTCACAATCTTGCATCCAATCTTGGATGTTTTGCCATTTCTAAATTACTTTATATCTAAAGGAAGTTATCTGACATGAGAAGCTGTTGTTTTTATTGTATACCTCCATATGCATAAATATGTTGTGATAGCTTGGTCTTGACATGAAATAGCCTTGACAGCCATTATTTGCCATGACTCAATTCTGGACACTGAATGATGTTCCTTCCTTTTCAGATTCCATTGGTGCTAGACAATCATATTGCTCAACTCTTCTGTAGGGCCATATTAGAATAAAGATGGTGAAGCTGACGATGATAGCACGGGTGACTGATGGTCTACCATTAGCTGAAGGACTTGATGATGGTGACCAGAAGGATGCTGAATTCTACAAGCAACAGGCTAAATCTTTGTTCAAGAATCTGTCCAGGGGCCACAATGAGCCATCAAGAATGTCAATTGAAACTGGTCCTTATGTGTTCAAGTATCCTTTTTGTTTATTTGTCCAGTATATGTTTGTGTTTTGCAGTTTTGCTTGATTCATTTGCATAGAGTATGTAGGCAAATCTATTGTGTGTATCATTTTCAATTATGCTTGGATGACTTTAAGTACATCGTGAGAACATGGGCATTATTAGCTAAGTGGAAGGTTCTTATGATTGTAACCATTCATCATGTTTTTATGCAGTCGCATATGCATCTGAAATAAGTGAAGTGTATGCCTCTTTCTGTGTGTTACACGAGTACTTAATGTGAACATGCATGAGTAGTGCACCACTAATGTAAATGTGCTAGTTTCTAGACCCACAAATGCTTTTGATGATTATTTATTTCTAAGATCTGCACTATGATATTGATCTTGATGGCAGGCACAATTTATTCTTCAGTAGAAATTTGCAGGCAACTACCAATTCAAAAGTAAATTTGTAGTTTTTCCTTTCTTTTCCTTTCTTTGTTATTTTTTGACCCTTCTCGAATGCAGATCATTCCATTCTACCTCCAGCACCAGTCTGGAGGAGGGTTAAATCTTGAATACACTGTGTACTTTAATCAAATATTTTTATTATGTTTCTTACCAAGGTAGAGATGCTTAAAGGATAGAACTTGCATGATATATCTCTGCAGATGTAAAATTGTCAGTTGTTAATCTTTTTCATGTGTAGTGGATACCTGTAGATATATAATTGTCAGTTCTTAATCTTTTTCATGTGATGGATACCTGTATGAACCTTTCGTATGAGCTGCATGATTCAGGCTGAAACTTCAATCACATAATTCCTGTTTGACATGGTCAATGTCTGCTGTACGATGTACATATGTTATGGATGGTATGCCATCTTGTTTTCATCAACACAGAAGTGCCACATTTGTGGCTGCATATGATCTAGTGAGCTAGTTGCAGTGCATTGCTTACCTGAGTCATTATGAGTTCAAAGGGACTTATCCAACGTGATTATCTGAGTTAGAGCCTCCAACTCAGTCCAATTGACTCGGCCCTTAACTCTATCCAGTTGACCTGGCATTGGATGTTATTTATAATCAATGTATAATGCAGTAATCCCGTTCAGGAGTAAAATTCAAATGAAAAATGGAATACAAGGTGCCAGAAAAACATGGGAAATATCAATGATGAATAAAAAACAAACTTATGAGAAACTAGTGGTGAAATAAAGCATGAAACACACCATAAGCACTTGCAAAGCCACATTGGAAATGGAGAGTAATGGTAAAAGTAGCATTTGAGATGCTTAATTACTGTGTTTTAAACTAATAGAAATCCCTTGAGTTATGAGAGAAATGTAGAGAAACATTAAGCAATTAAATATATTTTTATTTTTTTTTATAATTTTTCATAAATTTCACATTCATTTTACTCATTTGACTTGCTTTTCAGAAAAAAATTTGGCAATTTTCGCTTTATGTTGCTGATAGAAAGAATCTTGCATCTATCTCACAAATGCTTTAAGCAATTTTGAAATTGAAATTGTTTTTTTAAGAAAAGGTGTTTCTTAGCACTGTACTGGATTAATGGTTTCTTATTCCAGCACACAGAGTACATAATCAATAATGAACCATTTCTATATGTAGATTTTGATTTTCTTTGACAAACGTGTTATTTTAAGTGGCATAGTTCTGTTTCTATAAGTGAAAGGATTGTAGTGGATCTGTTTAAACTTAACTGCAGTGGTTGAATTGGCTGCTCAAGGACACCGCATTAATTTCTTTCCTCTGTTGCCTGTTCTTTTATGTTGGCCATTTCATGTCATGTCCATTTTCAGTTTCTGTTGTTGCCTTGACATAGTTTTGCAGCTATGTCATTGAGGGTCGTGTCTGTTACTTGACCATGTGTGATCGTTCTTACCCAAAGAAACTTGCTTTTCAATACCTAGAAGACCTTAAAAATGAATTTGAGAGGGTGAATGGGAGTCAAATAGAAACTGCTGCCAGGCCTTATGCTTTTATCAAGTTTGGTATGTCTGTTATTCAACCCCAGGCATAATTTGGTAGTTGTAGCAACGTTGCTCAAATGGTAATTTATGTTTGTTTCTTTTTTTTGTCTTGTTTAAAGATACATTCATACAGAAGACCAAGAAACTATATCAGGATACTCATACTCAGCGGAATCTTGCAAAGTTAAATGACGAGCTTTATGAAGTCCACCAAATCATGACTCGCAACATTCAAGAAGTGCTTGGTGTTGGTGAAAAATTGGACCGTAAGATCATTTTGATCCCTTCCTTTTGTTTGAGCCTTTTGTGTGTGTGTGTGAAATTTTTAATGAGTTATTGGAAGTTGATCCAAGCATAAATGAAAAACTAACCCGGAGCAGAAGGAAAAATGAACTCATTGTCTCTAACTGTTCTAACTAATGGACTCATGAGAATCTCTCATTGCCCTGAATCAAGTGGCCTGAAAGCCCAAGATCTATAAATCCCTTTATACGAGCTGCATGGTCCTCAGTGGTTGGAGAAATTTACAATACATAAACTCCCTCATTTTCCCTCTTAATATGCAAGCTCTACATATAATGTGTACAATTCCAACAACCTCTCTTTCATATGATTGTATATACCATCCAGAGACAATTTTGTGATGGTCATACACCTCAAATAAATTGTCCATTAGACCATTGATCTTGTAGATTATTTTCATAATTTTTTCATAGTCATAAAATTACGTCAGACTGATATTTGCCTAGGTTGTTCGTATTCAATTAGGGTGGTTAGATGCAATTGGTAGACCGGACCATCAGAAGGGCCTGATCCAGTTGGCTAATGTAGGATCTAGCATTGATTGGATTAGCAATTGGCCTGGTTTCATTGTATTGTTTTCATCCTATTATCTAGTGTTCTTTTTTTTTTCCCCTTCACTTATCTGAAATCTAGTAACAGTTTTCATACCTTACTTTGCAGAGGTCAGTGAACTTTCAAGCCGATTGACATCTGCATCCCGTGTCTATGCTGACAAGGCAAAAGATCTGAACCAACAGGTGAGCATGTACTGCGGCCTATTGGTTTTATTGCTCCTTCCAGTCTCCAGTTTTATCCTTGATCATGTCCTCTGTCAATCTGTGTCCTCAAGTCTTTTCTAGTTACCCCAGTTCACATTCTTTCAGGCCTTCTTGTGCTATTGTGCCCTTAACTTTATCCTAATCTGCTGCATAATTAGACTTGATAATATGCATGGGTGTTGCGTGAGGCTTTGGACTTTCTTGATTCATTGCAGTATTTGCCAGCTGCTTTGGCTGCTAGGAATTCTTGCTGTCTTTGCTTGGTTAAGACCAATTTGTGTGGATAGTAACATTTAATTATGTTTTGAGTTGTACCGTGAGGGCCATCCATATGTGTCATTTAAGCATGTCAGCTTTAGCTTCCAGCTGTGTTTGTGAAAGTGTCAACTCACTTAAGGCCAAACTCTTCCCAATTCCCATGTGAAAAAGAGCCTTATCTGCCGTATGTGCAAAGTGAAAGTGTGTAGGATTTGATCATGGGTATAGATGTGGGCTATCTATGAAATCCCTTACCTGTGAACGGCTCAGTTGATGAGACTTGATACACAAGGTTTCCTATGATTACAATTAACCGTATGTTAATTTCATTCAAACTCTAAAAAAGGGTATTCCGACTGTCTTATTTGTGTTGTTAATTAAATGCTCTGATTGACATGCATGATACTCTGCACAGTGCATGAGCTATCATGGCCTAGAAGTGTCTGAAAATCCAAAGGGATTCATAGTAGGAGAAACCACCCTGTGAGATGTGCTTGTCTAAAAGTGAAAAATGAACAGTAGATGTAGTTTAGGAAGGTTAAGGGGTTGAGAATCGGCATATGGGATTTTGCCGGGTGTAGGATCTGTCACCTCCAGAGGTACTCAGTGTCTTACATCTGCTCCTCTCTTTCTCTCTCTCACTCACACACACATATTATCATGTGTGCTACATTCAAATTGTGTTCTCTTTCATCTTGTGGCATTGATTTCAGGCATTGATTCGGAAGTGGGCACCAGTCGCCATTGTGCTTGGAGTTGTATTTCTTCTCTTTTGGGTGAAAAATAAGATTTGGTGATTTCTACCCAAGACAATTTCTTGATTTTTGCATGATTGGTACTGGACTCTCATTTACAGAGAATTGACAGCATTTTTGCTCTTGATGTCTGGACAAGGGCAAAGTGGGTCACTTCCATGTCAACCAATCACTTCAATCATGTTAGCAGGTGATGTAAATTTCATACGTCAAAAAGTCTGGTATGAAAGTTGATGCCATGGACATTGGGATATCAAGTGATGCTACATTTCACCACCAGTGAAATGAACTTCAGAACTCTGTTGATTTCAGCCAATTCTTCCTAAATTGAGTTTCAAGAAGTGGCTGTGTATTGTGGGTTCCATACTTGTTTTGGGTAGTAAGATACCTCAATTAGTTCTTAGAACAATCAATAAAGAGTTGAGAGATCATTTCATCCATTGTCAAATTGTGGAATGGGTACATCTGCAAGGAATGGTTGTTTTGTGTTGAAGCTGTAGTTGAATAGAAATGTCACTGTGAAAATGGTGGACGGTTTGCAGGTGTGGTTCACCAGAGAATGCAATTGATTCTCCAAGCTGTACTGATTGGGTGGGGGCCGCAATCCATGTGAGATTTTCTCTAGCGGAAAGTGTTTGGTTATTCCTTTTATAAATATCTGAATGCCTGTTATTCAACTACAGGGTATTAGTCATGAAAATTTATGGTTATTCCCTCTATAAATAAGGTAGCTTGAGAAATAAAACGTGTGCCTCGTTAAAATTTCCTTAAAAGGATTCCGTACACTCGTCCAAGCACAAGCTAGCCAGAAATTATTCTCAGTGTCTATGCGGACGTGCTTTGCCTCTTATTACCTGTGAATGCCACTTGTCCTGCGGACAAAACTGCGCCTTTTTATGAAATTCATTGTGATTTTCAGGTCATGTTTAATGCCGGATGATTTCCTATCTAGAGGCGCCTGAGCCTTCAAATTGGAAGATCCACACTTCCTGAAGGAGGTGGAACTGTATCTGCTGGGTTTTTCATGATCTCCCAGGTTATTAGCATGACTTTCATGTTAATTTCTTCTGGAAGAGATGGATCATGTGTGTTTAGGTCCAATCAATGGCCTGCCCATCTCCATTATCAACAATGGTGATCAGTTAACCAGGGACAAAGATGCCAGCAGTAGCCAGACTGAACTCTCCTTCCACAACAGCTGAAGGGACTCATACGCTTGAATTGGGTTAACTCAATTGCAGAAGGGCCGTTTAAAAACCACTGAAAACCGGAAATGGCCCTGCGGATTGGATTACTGGCTTCAAGCTGTTACCAAGTCGTTAGGAATTTTGATAGTCTGTTTAGGTTTCAGACTGGATCAGGCGTTGAAGCTGGGTTTTGTTGGGGCTAATTCGGCCATGACTTCGTCAAGCTACAACCTCAACCCTGTTCCGAACTAGTCAATTTGGCTCCGTCTTTTAGCGAGTAGCAGTTGCCTTTTGTCGAATTTTAGATGTGGGCTTGGAACCCGCAAGGAGGATTGGATTTGAGCGACTCAAAGGGATTCCCCTGTGGAATGGTCCGTATGAAAAATCGAATTGAGCGAAACTAAATCTGCTAGCGACAGATTTTGTATCGGACTTTTGACCACTTCAAATTTCTTTTTGAAAAAAAATTAAAATAATAAGATGCGAAGTAGAAAATCTAACCGTCAGCGAAAATTTAGAAATATACTTATTTATCACTAGATAACACCTCTTAATTTACTTTCTTTTGTAGCACCGACATCATTAAGTTAAAATTTCCAAATGGTTGAATCCTATAGGACTAGCCAGCGTCCGATTCACGGTTCGAACCAATCCGATCGTCCGGTGTAGTTCAACTAGGTTAAAATGAGAAGAAAATGATATTAGTAATAACGCGACAATGTGAGCTTGTGTGTTGCATCAAGGGATCGATTTGTTTATTTTTTATCATTAGGAAAGGTCGGTGATTGTGCTGACCCGACCGTTAAGATCTCAACCGATTAATGTTAAGCCTACGTGATGGGCGTGTTGGGTTACTTGCATGTCCTGCATGCTGGAGCAGCTCAAGGAGGTTTTACGCCTAAACATGGCGGTCTTGTCCGACGACCCCGACGACCGACAGTTAATTCGATACTCCGGTACAATTGAATACTCGATATGCATGTAGTAGGTATGAGAAGACGAATCAGTTACATTGTTCATTTCTTAGAATAGGTATGATCATTTGAAGTCTTCTGTCTCGATGATTTCCATCACAGGATTGGAGATACGCTGGGCCCATGTGGTGGAATCGTATTTCCAAGCGGTCCACCACAACCGCATGCGGGCCCCTCCACTTCCTCTTCATCATCAACAAACCCCTGCTCTCCTTCAATTACGTTGTGGATTCGTCTGCTTTCCACTCCGCACATCAGGTGCTCGGCGGAATGCCCAAACGAGATCCTTCCCATCCAACCGCCTCACTCTCCAAAGCTATCTACCACATCAAAAACTCCACACAAAATCCCCACATTGCAGCGATCGGCACCATTCATTGTATGGCCATGAAAACAGGCTCCCTGAGCGACACACCTACTTCAACATCACTCCTCACCATCTATGCAAAAGCTGGTGATTTGGGTTCTGCGCAGGCTCTTTTCAGTGACATTGGTGCCAAAGATGTAGTTGCTTGGAATGCAATGATCAATGCATACATTTATAACCATTGCTTTAAGGTTGCAGTAGCTCTATTTAGGGAAATGATGGAAGTTATGCAGGAGTTTGATTCAACAACACTGCTAATTGTTCTATCAGCTTTATCTCGATCTGGCGGCTTCAAACAAAGCCGCTCTCTGCATGGTGTAAGCTTAAAGCTGGGCTTGGATATTTTGGATTCCTTCCTAGCTAATGCTCTCGCTGACATGTATGCCAAGTGGGGAGATTTGAACTCTGCTGAATCAGTTTTTCAGAGGATTGAATGTCGAGATACGACGTCATGGAATTCGATGATGGGTGGGTATCTTTATAATGGTAGTCCTGAGAAAACACTGAATTATCTCAAGGAAATGATTCTTTCAGGCACTCAAGCTGATGCTGTGAGTTTATCATGTAGTATATCAGCTAGTTCCTGTTTAGAGGAAGTGAGTACTGGTGAATCTGTGCATGGTTGGGGAATTAAATCAGGTTATGATGAGACTTCTCATCTTTCTGTTGCCAATGCACTCATATCACTTTACTTGCAATACAGTGACTTCACTGCTGCAGAGAAGGTTTTTGGTGGATTGGAGGTTAGAGATGCTGTCTCTTGGAATGCAATGATTGGTGGGTTTGCAGAGAGAGGAAAAGTTTCAGAAGCATTAGATCTGCTGCACCAAATGCAGTTAAACGAGAGGATCCAACCTGATTTGGTCACAGCTGTATCTATTCTTCCGCTCTGTGCTGAATCCAACTTACCAAAGCATGGAAGGTCAATTCATGGGTTTACAATTCGTCGAGGATTGTGGTTGGATCTGGTGCTAACAAACAGCCTCTTGGACATGTACATGAAATGCAATGAATTGAGATCTTCAGAGATTCTGTTTAAGGTCATGCCTGAGAGAGATTTGATTTCATGGAACACAATGATCACCGGGTACTCAGAGAATGGGTGCTCAAAAGAAGCCCAGATTTTGTTCCGAGAAATGCTATTTTCAGGCATGCAATTTAGTGTATCAACTATCCTAGGCATTCTACCATCCTGCAATTGCCAAGAAGCACCACAGTTTGGGGAATCAATTCACTGCTGGATTATGAAATCTGGATTTTCAGACTGTGTTTTGGTGGTTAATTCTCTCATGTTCATGTACATCAAATGTGGAGATGTGGTTGCATCTTTCTCACTGTTTCAGAGCATTTCTAATGTAGCTAGTGCGGACTCTTGGAACACTATAATAGTAGGCTGCACGCAAATTGGCTACCATAGGCAAGCTCTAGAAACCTTCAGTCTAATGCACCGAACTTCACATGTAAATCCAGACCCCATCACGATGGTAAGTCTTCTCTCAGCATATGGGAACATTGGACTCTTGTCCCATGGGAAGGCTATCCATGGCTATTCACTTAAAACATCAATGGCAGAAGATCTACGAGTGAGAAATTCATTGATAACTATGTATTGCAGGAGTGGTGATACTGAAAGTGCAGAATCGATATTCTGGATGATTCATTGTGATTGGAACCTTTGCTCATGGAATTGTATGATTTCTGGCTTTGTGCAGAACAAGGAAGGAAGAAGAGCTTTGGAACTTTTCCGGGACATGGAAATGGATCCAAATGAAATCACCTTTGTCAGTATCCTAACTGCTTGTACACAGCTAGGAGCTTTGAGACATGGCAAGGAAATCCATGGCTATATGTACCGGTTGGGGCTTCATCACAACACTCACATATCCTCAACCCTCGTGGATATGTATGGTAAATGTGGAAAGTTGGAACTTTCGGTCAGGATATTTCAGAATTCTGAGGAGAAATCTATTGCATCTTGGAATTCCATGATTTCTGCATATGGGTTTCACGGGCATGGTAAGGAAGCAATCAGACTGCTTGATGAGATGTGCAGATCAGGCATCAGGGCAACTGATAGCACTTTCATTAGTGTGCTTTCAGCCTGTAGCCATTCTGGGATGGTTGAGGAGGGCCGGCACTACTACAGTCTAATGACAGAGAAATTTGGCCTTACTCCAACTGCCGAGCATCATGTTTGCATGGTCGATATGCTTGGTCGGGCTGGTAGGATTTCCGAAGCTTACGAGTTCATCAAACGGATACCAACTGAGCCAGCTGCGGGTGTTTGGGGAGCTCTTCTAAGTGCTTGCAAGGATCATGGTGATCTTGGAATGGGGGAAGCAATTGCCGAACGTTTATTTTGGATGGAACCTGAAAATGCTGGCTATTATGTTTCGCTGTCGAATATTTATGCAGCCGTTGAAAAGTGGGTCAATGTATTTGAGGTGAGGAGAATGGTTCAAGATAGGGGATTGAAGAAGCCGCCTGGCTGCAGTTTCATCAATGTTTACCTCGGGTAAAAAGGCTTTTTCTTTAAGAGATGATCTTCTATACAAAAATTATGCTCGATTATCATCTTGAACAGAAACTAAGGTGGAAATATCTACGGCCGTTTCCCAGTTGCCAGTTGTGATGATCCGGAGTTTTAATATCTGGGATGACGTCAGTTTGCCTTGATAAGGAAAATGCCTGTCGTCAGCAAGGATTTCCAAATGAACTGGTAGCTTTGGAGCAGGGGACTAACATGTTTCAGTGACTTGCCTCGAATGGAAATAGTGCCTGTAGTGGGGATAGAAATGAAGTTCGGAGAATTGCTATTGATATGCAACAGTTTTTGACTTGTAAGGATTATGTACATAGCAGGTTTCTTTGTCAATGAGTTATATAATGCCACATCTTGATCGCGAGTCTAACTTAGAAAAATTCATGGTCAAAGAAGCTAGTTTTATATTAATTCTTTAGCCTGACTTTGTTGCAACTGGCAAATATAATAAAAGCTCAGAATGCATAGCCTTTTAAGCATTTAGTAATTCTCCCTTGCAACAATTGGCTTGAAAGATTTTTTGGTTTGTTTTGGGTGTGCTCTCGTATGCACCAACAATATGGAATGCAAATCTTTTGGCTGGAAATGTGCAATTACCACAACGTCCCATCAATCCATAGATATGCTCGTATCATCAGGATATTCCTTCTATGTTTATTTGAACAATTTATTCTACACTTGAAAAAGGTAAGGGGTGTAAGAGCTTCCCCTTTCCTAACATTTTCTTACCCTCAACCCCTTTTTTTTTCATCATTAACGGTATTTTCAATTATTATCTTCTATTTTTTTATCCAACCTATGTAACTTGCATCACCTTCGGTTCCGGAGTATTGGTGCACATGGCAGATGGATTTGTAGCAGCCTGAAAAGAATATAACTTGGACCAATATGAAATGTAACATGACCCCTCTTAACGTAAACCACACCAAAAAATATCAAGGCCGACTAAGGCCCTTTGGCCCTGTGGAATTTACATATTTCTTAAAAAAGTGCTCTTACAAAAAAATTTTTAGTGAATAGTACTTAAAGTAAAAATACTTTTGGCATTACATATTTGTTTGACTATAATATGATGAAAATACTTGTATTATACAAAAAAATTATGTTTTAATTCCACAACTAGTTATCTTTCAAAGAATTATGCAAATAATATAATATGCAAATCAAATTTTAAGATTTAAAATAAGTGCTAATAATAAATTATTTTCAATATACACTGTTAGCTTAGGAAAAAAATACTTAATATTTTTAATATCAATATACATATATAATAAAATTATATATATACAAAAATCGAAGTTGCAATAAAATTTTTACATAGAATTTAAGCTAGACACTAGATAGATATAATCTTATTTTGTGGAGAAAAAAATCTTACTATATTTGTTTCAAATAATTTAAACTTATAAAATATTCTTTTGGATATATATAGATATATATATATATGAGATTTATTTTTTATCAATTAAAAATAAATATTCCAATATAAAGAAAGAAATAATATCATGCACCTTGTTGATATTAAAAATTAATTACCATGGTGAAAAATAAAAAAATAAAAATTATTTTTATAATTTGATAAACAATATTAATATAGACAAGTAAAAAAAACTTATTGGTTAAAGTATAATTGAAAATTTGATAGATGACAATATTTACATCATATATAGATCTTTGAATATGATTTTATATACTTATGATATTAATTTTTTAAAAGAGAGGAAAAAGGGTAATATTATTTTAAAATTCATTGACGCAAGAAGCCCATGAAAAACAGAAATTTTTCCCTTCTCCCAGAATGCACTAACTGATCCACCCTGTGAAACACGTGACCAAACAGAGCACAAAATCTTTGCAGGTTTTAGCGGAAACATCCATTGTTTATGAATTAAGATTCAGCATTCGGAAAGGCCACGCAAAAATAGTGCATGGTGGAGACGTCTAAAGACAGCATTACTCAGACCATGTTCTCATTGTTCTCCTCTCTATACGGAAGCCCCTGAACACAATAGTGCATGCTGGCGTTTAAAATTTCTGGATTGATTGCTGCTAATACAAGGAATTCATGTTCTCTAATTGCTAAGAAAATCATCAACATGATCATTATAAACTCCTCAATATAGTCGATGTCTCCTTAGGATTGGATAAAGCTTTATAGGAACGGAGGGAAATTCCCAAATCAAGATTTTTGAAAATTATAAGAATTGGAATCTTCAGATAATTATTTCCACCAATTCCCAAGTCAGCCTACAGAAGGTCTATGTAGGGAGGGCAGGGTGACTCGATCAGTTTCAATAAATTTGATGGACGCATAAGATGGGGAGATAATCTATCATTTGATCAAAGACCAATTCATCATGAAATGTACAGCATTAGCCAAAAACATCCCAATGTGTGGTGACACACACTCAACTTCAATGGTGATTGATAAGATGCATTAAGAGCTGTTTAGGTAGAAGAAAGAGAAGGTGTAAATAATATCGTTATCAAGGGAATACTATTACAGTCTCTTTATATTATCTTATCTGTTGTTAGGGGTAGAAGTTTGAAAAATTTTGTAACATCATTGCTTTCACTTTTCTGGCAAAAAAATAATCCCTTCTTTTACATTCCATTAATTGTCTATGTTTACTTCCATAAAAATTTCATGGCTAAACAAATAATGGAAATATAAGATCAACTAAATCCATATGGAATCCCAAACTAATCCATTGCTTTACCTCTATCAGAAAGCTCCTCCACCATTTTGATTGAAGTTCCATTTTTCTGTTAAAAAAGAATAAGTTGAAGTAATGATGCCATGCTTTCATGTAACCAACAGCAGCCAGTGGAAGTTAGCTAACTGAACATCTGAACCTCAGTTACTGGTTGCATGAAACCTATTAGTTGGATAAACAACACACAAATAATAGAAAAGCAACTAAATTTGATGTATAGATTACAGCAAGTCATAAGTTTATCATTAGAAAACAGATGATAACTTAAACAAGTAAATGCATAGTGTTTAGTAATAGAAATAGGCATCGATCAGCTAAGTATACAACCATTTACATTATATCTAAAATAGTAGGTACTATCTAACAAAAGATCCTACATGGCACATTTTATCCAGCAAGGACCTGCAGAAACCAAGCAAGATGTTATTAATACAAACACACCTCAAAAATTTGTCAAATAGTGATACAAATTATCCTAACGAGACATTAGTAACTTCAATGTCTTTCAGAATTGTCAATCACTTCAAGCAAATGATAATCATGTTCTTTTCTTCTTTTTCTTTGTTCGCAGTTGTATAATGTTAGCCACTTGGAAGATTTTCATATATGAATACAAAATTATAAAAAGAAACCAATTCATGCTGTTATTACACATAGCCAATGTCAATGACTTGTTATGCGTTCAATTATGTTACTCTAAAATGGCTAGTATTTGATATTGTCCAGCCTCATGAAATGGCCACTTCCTACATGCTCAAACCAATCTATGGTGTGGTGACCATTCAATTTATATTTAAGTACTTGCTTTGATTTGAGAAAGGACCTGATAATCCAATCTTTCTTTCCAACATCTTCTTTTCAAAGAAATCCCAGGTATTTTGGAGTTCGCCCTGCCCAAGGGATCAGCTATGTTTTATCTTTCTTCCATCATTGAGGGTTCTTTTTATACATCTATCTACAATCCCCAACGAATTGCAGCTTCTATCATTGCTGATCAGTTGAAATTTTCCTCACTAAGTTACCGTCACAACAAACACGCACGCCCACAAAACTCACCATGTCACTCGTACTTCCTATTCCCCTCTCCGACCTAAAAAGCCATTTTGGAAGAAAGGATTTAAAGAAAAGATTTTTTTCGTCCTACCGATTACAATTCTGATCAGCTCCACATGCATCCTGCTTTCTTTGGGAAATGAAACCCACTTGTGATGCCAAAACTGGAATTCTTATGAGATTCGGAAATTTAAAGTTGTAATTGCAAGCCATTCCAAAAATCTTGGATTCGAAATCCATTTCCCATCCCATAACAGTCATATCAAATATCAAAATCAAAACCATAATTCCACCACTGTGCGTTGAAAACAAGGAACAAACAGATAAGAAAAAAACCACCTTTGCCTACGAAGAAGACCGCTTCCCCTCACACTGCGGAGTCTCGTCGAAGTTCTTGCTTGGGTACTTGGCCGTCACGGACCCGACCTCAAACACCAGATTCTCGCCCCTCGATCGAATCCCCGTGATGGACCACCACCTGAAGAACGCCCTGACGCGGATTCCATCAAGTTCTGCAATCCGACCTTCGACAAGCTTGCCGCTGACGCGTCGGGAATAGGATGCGAGATAGTTGTCGGGAGGGAGCGTGATCCTGCAGGAATCTGGTAGATGGACAGAGAAATCGCCAGAGGCGGGATCGAGAGTGTAATTCAAGACGCTGGCAGGGAGCAATCCGATTGGGAAACCGTTGTTCTTGAGCTGATCGTATGCCGAAATAGAATTATGGTTATCAGAAGAAGGAGAGGAGAGACGGAAAGAAAGGAGAAGGAGAGAGATGAGAAGCAGGAGGGATTTGGCCATTTCCCTCAGTTTGGATTTCTCTCCCTTCTCGCGCCGCTCAGGAAGACGGATGCATTTATGGGATTCCGCAGCCAGTACTTGGATGTTCTTGGAAGTGGGGCCCACCTCCCGATAATCTTGCCCATTTATTTTTCGGGATATGAGATATTTTTAATGTAAAGTAAATAAAAATAAAAAATATATACCTTTTCACCTGTAGGCGGTCACCATGTCCATTGCCTGTTTTAATCAGAAACCTTTTTAAAGTTTCAAACGTATCCTTTATGCCCTCTTCCAAGGGTAGGCGCCCTTAGTTTTGGCTAAATTATACTTGTCATATGCTTTTTTGCATATATATTTTCTAAATTTGCTCCGTATTGTACATATACTCTTAAGGTATGTTCTATCTTATACAAATTTTTTTCAACATTAGAATCCATTAGATAATTTCTATTAGGTAAATAAATAACATTAAATTTAATATGAATTT
>JAYJMB010062089.1:0-26206 GCA_036873735.1 Pouteria campechiana | reverse complement strand
CCTTACTCACACTACTACAGAAAATTAGATTGGAGCAAGGTTCTAAATTTGGGTGCCCACGACAGCACCACCATAAAACTTCTGCTAGTATCATCTGTTAGCCTTCCACTTCTACAAAGCCTTCTAAGAAGCCCAGGAGCATTTAGTTCATAACACAGAAGTGATCATCCATTCCTCCTTTGGTTACTCCCTCTATTGCTCTTTCCCTACCTCATTCATCTCACTTTACATGCAAAGGAGTTCATCCCCATTCTACATAAGAAAGGCTTTGTCCTAGAGCTACTTTAGGTATGGTTTTAAGTAACAAAGGAATTCCTAGGGATCGTTTATGGATCTTGTGATAGAACTGATGGAGGTATCATCTGATAGAAGTTTTGGAAGGCTTTCTTACTCTTCTATTTCTTCTTTTTCTACCAGTTCTACTGCTTTATCAGGTGTAATGGAATAATCTTCTTTTGTCTTATTGTGTAGTACCTATAAATGATGTTTTAGCAACTAAGGAGGATCTCAATGTATCATTGGGAAGAATTTTGCATTCTTTTCCCATTGCTTTTGAGGCAACCCTCTCTAGTTCTGGGGGAGCCTTCTAGCATAGGCAACCCCTGTTTTACCTCTTCAGCATTTGTGGAGGTAAGACTTATGGCTGTCCTTTATTCTATCTATGGGCCATCCTTTATTGTCTACTCCATCCCTAATTTTGATTTTGACCTCTTCTATATCACAGCCAACTATGATTTTATCATCTTTCGATTTAGGCCTCTTGGGCTCTCTTCCCATGTCTTTATCAAGTATTGGTCATCAAGAATCCTTTTCAATTTTAGGTTTGAGTTCCAAAGGATCCTTTTCTTTGTCTTCTTCTTTTTAGGTTCAGGTTTCCTAAAATCCTTTCCTATTTCAGATTTGAGTTCTAGGTAACCTTTCCTTTATCTTCTTCTTTGTTAGGATCAAGTCTCTTTGAATCCCTTCTTATTTTGGGTTTAGGTTCTAGGGGATCCTTTCCATTATCTTCTTCTTTGTGAAGTTTAGGTCTCCTAAAATCCCTTCCTATTTTAATACCTTCCTTTTGGCTCTCCCTCTCTTGCTTCTATGAACTCCAAGGTAGAGGTTGGTGCGGCTGCTTCTTATGGCATGGAGTAGTAGCGTATTGTGATTGAGGGGGAGTTCTCGCGTGTCTTCTCAACCTTCTATTCCTTTATAAGTATCTTTGTATTTCTGTGTGTAAGTTATTAGTATTTATAAATTTTTAACTTTTTTGGCTAAGCATTTACCTTCTTTGTATTTGTTTCCACATCTCAGGGTTGTTGCTCTCCCACACCAAAATATATAATGTTCTAAAGAAACCATTATATCCTATTATTAATGTAGTCAATTTCCCTTCATAACATTAGCGGATAGACCCCTGTGGATTCAATGGAGTTGCAATTTTGTCTCCACCTGCCTCATGCCCATCGTTGCCTATCGCTGCTTTGCTTAGTGGGATTGTCTCTATACCCTCCTTGGTGGATCACCCAAACCTATCTCAAATATATATTAATAGGTTATCATATCCTTATGATTGGTTTTAAGCATTAGAGCAGAGTATTAATGATGTTTAGAATGAGTCCACAATTAACCTTTTGCAAGTTGAAGTTGATAGGCAAGATTGTTAGAGCAGGTAAAGTTCTTGATTCGTGATATATCTACAACTCAAACTAACTTGTCTTAGGTTATATCATGGTTGCAAGAGGTAGAGGGTGAATTAGGGAGTGAGAGAATTCCTCTTCAGCTCAAGATACACTGGTTGCTGATCGGGATGCAGTTGATGCTAATCAAAAGATTGCAAAGTCTGCTTAGAAGTATGCAGTTGCAGCCTATGTGGTTGTTAAGGTTGATTGGGATGCTGCAATCATTGCTCAAGAGGCTACTAAAGTGGAGCATGACATGGATATAGAGGCCGTTATGGCTAAGACAATAGTAGTTAGCTCGCCTTGAGGTGAAGGTTGCAACTTGTGAGCTTTCCCTTGTTGATCAAATTACTTGGTTTAAAGTAGAGCATGCTCCTATGTTGAAGTAGGCTCATCTCCTACAGTTAGAGCAACTAGTTGTTGAACTCAAATATCAGGGGGTGGTGTTAAACTAGGGAGTGACATTGTTTTTTGACGATTTCTTTTCCTGCAAAAGGAAAGTTACTTAAAAGTTTCCCAATGTTGATGTTGGTAATATAATTCTTGGGGAATTTGATGATGATGTATAATTTCTTTAAGTGATGTAAAAATTTTAATCATAAATTGATTTGCTTGGCTTAAGCTCTCCATTCGATGAAAGTGGTTCTACTGGATGTTAATCTATTAGTGATTATATTGATAGTTCCAGCAATTGGATGACTAGTTTTCATCACCGCATCTCTCTCTTTCTCCCTTGAAAGCTCCTCTCTTTGTCGGGTAGTGTCTTCCCATTGGTTATTTCCTCTTTCTCTCTTGCGTGCATTCGTTGCAATCTTCCTCTTCTAATTAAATTTTTTGGTTAGCTTTGTAATCTTCCTCTTCTAATTAAAATTTTGTTTGGCTTTGTAATCTTCCTCTTCTAATTAAATTTTAATCTCTTATTTAAGTTGTCTACAATTTTCAGCATTACGACTTTAGTTTTTATGGTAAAGATAATATTTTTGAGATTCTTATCTTTTAAGGTTCGATCTCAATTGCTGAGGTTAAGGAAGGTACCCTCTATTTTTGATTTCCTCGTAAACATAATTGCAAGACTTGGTTAGGGGAGTATAATTTTCATACTTGCATTTCTTTTTGATATGTGGTCTCCTTGCTCTTCTAGATAGTTCTCTTTTCTGGTGCGAGGATCTACTGCAGTCATCCCCTTCAATGACCTCCTCTACATCAATGTATTAAGGGCTTCTGGGAGCTCTCTGAATGGTTTTTTGGTGGTTCTAAACATAAATGATATTTATCTATTTGCTCTAATCCCATTCATAGTTTGATTCAATTGGTCAATGTCCAAAGTGAACCAATTGAACCTATTGATATATTGTCAAAGAGACTCTCCTTCTTTGTGTTTGGCCATTATTAATGTTTTTTATAGTCTTCTTTTATAAACGTTGCCCCATGAAACTAGCTAAGAATTATCTTTACAATTCCTTAAAAGTGCTTATGGATCTAGGATCCAATATCTAGTGCCATGAGAGTGTCACTTCTTTCAGTGTTTGGAAAGCTCAACAATTGATGGCATCAGATGCTTTCACAAGGTTTATATAGCCATTATATTTTGAAAGGTGATCTCTTGGATTCATTATTCCATTGTAAGCATCAACATAAGGGACTTTGAATTCCTTTGGCAAGGGCTTTTCCATTATGTTTTTTGGTGAAAGGAGGTTGTTTTGTCATTCCCCCATATTCCGTGTGGCTTCTTAGGCTTCTCTTCTTTAAGCTTTCATCCTTTCTTTTAGAAGTTTATGAGCTTTTATCTGAACATGAGACTATGCTTCATCCTCTCCTAGATTTTGATTGTCAATTGCACACCAAGCATCCATTTGTTGTTAGGCAAGTTACATTAAAAAATTAGCAGATCCAACCATGTGATTGAGAATTCTTTCAATATTTCCTCTTTTCTAAGCAGGGAAGGAGAGTTTCCTTACGTCATGATGCCTAGTGTGGGTTGTGGTAGGTGCGTCATCTGCTGTTCCTACATTACGTATGGCTCCTAGAACCAACTACTTTAGTAATATTATTGGTCTTGCTCCTTATGGGAGCGTAGGGTCTTTATAAAAATTGGGACTTGCTTGATGACCTATTTCTACATTATCCTCAATTTTGAAATTGTTCCAGGTATTAGCTAGGGCTTTGATTATGACTTTGAGAATGCTCTAGAGATGTTGTCTTGACAATTGTTGTATGAAGGATTATGGATAGGAGTTACCTCTATGGTTGTTTGAAGTGAACACTCTTTCAAAGAATTCCCTTTGTTATTACATCATCTACTGCATTATGAGATTGTTCATTTCCAGCAACTGTTCCAAAAGCATATCTAATTTGGGAGTTGGTGTGGTACTTCGAGAGTTGCCTTGATCAATTGCGGGAGATGGATTATCTCATGATAAAAGATTGGTTGAAGAAAGATTATTGTTACTGGGATGTCCATCCGTCATAACTTAATTAATAACTGTTTCCCACAGACGGAGTTAATGTTTGATCTTTACTCAAATTTCTCTCATCTTGCTTGGAGATCCTATAAGTTAGAGAAAATGGTTAGATGGCATCGGGAGTGGTTCCTATGTAAACATTCTAATGTTCTAGTAACAGGACTATGAGAGAGATAAATAGAGAGTAGAGAGCCTGTATCCACTGGGTGTGCACACCTATATATTTATAATAGAGCCTTAGTTAATGCGCAAAAAGAATGATGTCATACTATACGAGGTTTTTTGAATAAATAGGTGTTTCTAGTGATTATACATCCTCTAATTCTACTAGGAGTCTTTCTTTGAGTGGTATTACTTCCAAGCAATACCATGTGGAGCCATGTTACAATTTGAATAGGTTTATTCTCGGGTTTAGGATATGATGTGGTAGGTTTTGCTGGCTGTAAAGTTTATCCCATGTAATAGTTCCCTAACATGAATAAAAATAAAATAATTTTTTTAGATAAATAAGAAGAGATATAAAACTCAAACCAAAAATTCCTCTAAATTGGTAATACCCCTGAAATTTGATGGTTATTATTTTAGATTTTCTTAGTTAAAGAAGATTTATAGGTTATAGTTTAGCTTGAATGATGTGATCATAGAATTATTACCTTTTCTTGCACTAAGCGATGTGATGATATGATTGTGAATGATTCAATTAAGTAAAGAGTGTCCAGCTGATTTCGCGTGTAGAAAACATAATGAAAAACAAGAGTAATTCACATGCGTGCCCCTAACGTTTAGCGATTTTGCACCTGTTACTGTTTTTCTTTTTTCAAGCATGCACCTTTACTTTCCAAACATGTTCATACGTGCCTCTGGCAATGAAATCCGTCAATGGGCAGCTGTTAAGTTTTCTAATAGCGTTTAAAATTTATCCCTTAACCCCAAAAATCTTATTCCCGAAACTTTTCTGTTCCTGAAACTGTCGAAACTCCTCTCTCCCATTCGAACTCCATCGTCCAAAAACCCTCTCTATCCCACACTCCCGTTTCCATTCAGACCATTCTTGCATTGAATTTGGCCAGTGTAAAGAGGGTTTCATTACTTCTCAGAATTTTTGCAACAAACGAAAAGAAGTATATTAATCTAAGCAAGAGGCAGGCCAAGTCTCATGGTAAAACTAAATTTGGCTTTCATTTCTGACCAACGGTAGTACACAACAACTTCTAGTTGGTTCTTCTAACATTGTGGGTCTTTCTCTTGCACTGCTTGAACGTTAAGATAATGAAGTAATGAAAATATTATTGTTATGTTCTTTTTCATGAGTTTTGTGTATTATATTCTTAGTTTTTTGTTATACGCAAATATTATATGATATTTCTTGCATGATTGTGGCGTCACTAAGTGATAAAATGACAAAAAAGCATTGTTGTATGATGATAGCGACACGTGGTTGATTTTTGCACATGCTATACTGCCAATAACAGCCAAGGGACGCACCACCAATTGAAAATGCTTTGTCCAACAAGCTAGTGTATGCCTCACAATCAACACAAGTTTTAGAATCTACATCTGCAACTCAGAAACAACATGGAGCTAGAGAAAGGATAAACACTATAACAAAATTTAGCAAATGTAGCCAACAATTTGATTGCATTTGGCCAGAAAATGGTTGCATTAGGTCTAGTACAGCAATAAAAATTGGCCATCAGTTTGCTGATTTACCTTGTTGCATTTGACCAAAAGTAACAAATTTGCATTTGCTACATTAATAGTAAACTCAATAGTAAACACAGCCAAATTTTTAGCTACATTTGGTTAAAGTAACCAACGTATTGCTGCATTTGAGTAAACACAGTCATTCTAGTTTGGCTGCATTTACTTAAACACAGCCAGCTAGTTGACTATATTTGACCAAACAAAGCCTAATTTGAATTGACTACATTTGACCAGATGCAGCCAACCCATAACGATTGCTAAGCAAACGTAACAATTTTGGGTTAACTGTGTTTGGTCAAATGCAACCAAATTTGAGTTGGTTGCATTTGGACAACCGCAACCAGCCCAAAATGGTTACATTTGAGCAAACGGAACCATTTTGGGTTGATTGTGTTTGAGAAAATGCTGCCAACTTAAATTTGGCTACATTTGGTCAAACACAACCAACCCAAAATGGCTACATTTGCTCAAATACAGTCAAAATGTTGGGTGTGTTTTCAGTCAAAATGTTTGTTGCATTTAGTTAGATGCAGCCAACCCAAAATGATTGTGTTTGGTCAAATATGGCCAAATTTTTTTACTGTATTTCACATATACGCAACCAAATCTACTCCAAAAATGTAACTATTTTTACGCTCTATATGTTTATTCAACCATAATTTACGCACCAAACTAATAACAAATTTATATACATTATAACTTCAATCCATTATATATAAAATAATAAGAGTCACTCACATGCTAAGGCCTCTCATGAAAAGTTAAATAAGTTTACAAATGAATGAAATTTTCACTAAGACAACCTCTTACTGCCTACTAACATCAACAAGTTCTATCACCAGCCGTAGCCTGTCAAAATTCATGTTACCCCCACTAGCTACTACTACAACAAGTTCACATATCAGACCATAATACTTACAGTATGCTTCTGCTCCAACAAGGGCAAATGCACTAGCTAGTTCTAAGATGCTCCTTTTCTCCTCAAACATGTCCTGAAGAACGGATATAAATATTAGAACCTAAGACGTCAAAGTACAACGACAGATGGTCATGATATCAAACACAGAAAAAAATAATCAAAAGATCAATCACCAACAACATCTTCCAAAAGTAAGCAGAGAGGCAAATAAAACATAAATATATATTTAACTGAGAAACAAAATTGAATTCATATAAGTTGACCTTGCATCCATTACGAAGAGGGAATTCCATATTATAAAGCAACTATAACATAAATAAATATCACCTTTATTGAGGCACAGATAGCATCACGGCTAACTAGAACTACTCCATTAACCAATTCTTTAGGGCACTGACTTGGAATTGAATTCAGATAGCATCCTGGTTCAAATTTCAACCACATTCTTGCTACCCATCCCAGCCATGAATGGAGTTGTTGAAAATTTATGAATGTCACTCACCAAAAAATTCTAAATGATAACTGCATGGTGTCAATATTATGATGATGTTGCCATCTCAACCCTTAAGGGCTTATTTGGTATACACTAGAATTCATTCATATGCGAATGGTCTTATGTGGCCCGGAATGAGAATCATTCAGAATATGCAAGCCAAAAAAATGCCCGAATACTGATGATATAACTGAACTGAAATGACATGAGTTGGAAGCTTCTAGCCTTTGTCTTTTATAAGAATTGAAAAGGATTTGTAGAAGTAAAGGATTTTGGTGCATGGAAGTGTCATTTCCAATGCGCTAAATGCCCCTAAGGATCTTCACAAAACCACTCATTCAACTGCCAAAATTCCCACATAAAACTATTCCTTAAAAATCTAATCCATACAAGAAACTGTAGAAAATGATTTTCCATACATAGAGCATTTTACAACAAGAATTTATTTCCTTGATTGCCCATTTAATCTATTCTGGAAGTAGTATCTCCAGTAGAAAACAAGAGTAACCTAAACAAAATAATGAAGTTTTGTGAAGCCAACACTCGTCAAGTAGGAAATGCAAGTCAAGAATATGTATACTGATGGTATATTCAGGAACACTTTGTTCTAGCGGGGACAATGCCCCAAAAATGGCACTCCAACTTTGACAAATTACCCATATTCAACCTTTTAAGGAAACTTATGACAAATGTTTACAGAGGATAAAACTCAACTAAGCCTGCAAAAATGCATGCAGCATATCATGTACATTCCTTCACATGTGCAAGCATGACTGAAGCCCTACATGCTTGGGATCTAGATCATTGTTTGTTGGCCAACGGCACAAGGAAGATAGTGCTTCCTTATATCCTAACTTCTTTTGATATGCTGACCCAATTTTGACACATTTGAGTCAAAATGAGATGATTCAAGATTAAGAATAATAGAAATAAGAAAATAGCTTGTGCTGTTTGGTTGTACAGGTCATGATTCCTTTCATGAGAAAGGCCTTAAACCTAGAAGCAAACATCTTACAAAATGTTTTTTTTTTTTTTGTCTGACTATGAACTCTGATAAGAATATGTTACCTCAAATCAGCCACCACAAGTGCTTCCTGATGAGATTACACAGATAATTATTTTTTTCATCTTAGTTTTTTCCCTTATAGCTCTTGATGTGTTGTTCCCAGTAGAAATCAACCTCCGTAAATTTCACTGTGAAAAAAATCCTAGAAGCAGCATCCAGATGATGACTTTATCCTGCAAACATAAAAGATGGACTTTTTGTGATGCTAGAAATACCACAAAGAAAATCTCAAAAACAAGTGAAGCCTCAGTAGATTCAATATTAAGAGCACAATCTAACCACATCACTTCTTTCTGAAGAGCTAAAAACGATCATGGGCCCTCACAGAAAACTGAACATCCCCATTTCCCATGAATTGTGGCATTATGCTATGTAATTACTAACCAAGAATCATTATGCGATTGAATCATTATGTCAATAAACTAACATCAGTTGTTTACCTATCATGAAATGACAAATGATTTCCCTAATTTCTCCCATTTGTTCCATCAGTTCAAAAGGACCTTGTATCATATAAGGTTCTCAATTCCTACCCAAGTTTGATTCACCATTTATCTAAGATGTATCCCATACTCCAGTTGCTTATAATCTTGGTACTGGGTAATAAGAGATTGTCCCGGCAGCATATATTAACAATGTCTACTAAACGAACTACCCAGAAGAAAGATCATGCAGAAGGTTATCAGAAAAAGATCACAGTGTGATTTTCCAGAATAGGCTATAATGCTTATATGCACATTGCACCCATTAAAAAAAATAGACAATGTGCTTAAAATTCACCATGCTAACGAGACATAAACCAAAGTAAAATTCAGAGTCCCATGCTAGCAGTACAGTGAAATTCAAAGCGGTATTTGCACGAAGTCCCATCAAACTCAGAACAACATACAGCTTTAATGAATTACATCTAGTAGAAATTTATAAATTTTTGTCCATAAAGTTCGAGAATGTATTGTCTACACGTAAACATAATGTAAACAAAAACAGAAGAAGATTGTTGAAAGAAACTACATTGAATCTTCTAACTTCTTACAGAAAACAAAATAGCATAGAGAATGTAAACTGGAATGAAGTTGGATTGTCTCCAATGGGGAGAAATACCTTGTTTTATCAAAGGTATTTCTTGACTCTTGAGACCAACTGGATAAGATCCAAATTGCCACGTTGTTTTAGCATCCACTCTAGGCAATCTTCAGCAGCCACAACTCCTGTCTCCATGAATAGAGGCTGGGTGATCCATACTGACAGCCGCCCCAGCGAAGAATAGATTGCCTAAAGGAGTCCGAAGCTTCTCAAACAAATCTATATGCTTGCCAACTAAGTAATAAGAGTAGGAATCAAGTGAGTCTGGATCTGTTCCCCAACATGAGACGAGATAGTCTGTTCAAGAATAAGGAGTAAATGGGAAAGATTGTAAGAGCACCACAGATTATGTTGTTGGTTCCTGTGTAGCCAATCATTTGGCAGCAATATTTCTACACTTGCTCCTCCAATTGTGTCATGATTTTAGAATAGCCAATATTACAATACACATAAGCTTGAACTCAAAGATCTCATAGCTGAATTGTATCATTGTAAATTACAAACAACTGAAATGAAAGGAAGATAAATTGATTTAACTAGCCAGAAATAACGGATTAGAAAGAACATGGAATGGGGTATTGGAACCAAGCATCTCATAGTCAATGCTACAACTACTCTCAATGTCACATAAAAGAAAGGAAATGGAAAGGGGAAAGAATAGCATAATTGCATTAAACAAGGATAAAAAATCTCTTATTCTTATTGATCGACTAAGAAATAAGTACCGAAGGAGACTTGCTAGCAAGGCTTGCCAAATTAGCTTACCCTATCTCTTGATGCTGTGATGGCGGAAACAGTACAAGTAGTTGGCCCCATCACACATAACTCACAAGATGATTCGTCAATGCCCACCTAAGCCAAGGTGGTAAACTTGTTTATTTACTGATTAGTGGGACTTTTCCCAAGTACAAATCATTTATGATAGAAACCATGCACATAAGGGTGGAAAGAGATAACACACCACTAAATGCTAACTGTAATAATTTCCCATAAAGTTATCCAAGTGTCTAGATTTGCAAAAAAAATAAAAAGGCAATTTTGTAAGTAATGTGTTTGCATTTCACACCATAGCCTTGGTGATAGCTTCCACTCCACAAACAGAGACACAGATAGACAGAGATACAGTCTAAGCACAGAACATGATTTTTTTTTTTCCAATGAGGCTTTCACAACTAAATATCTAGCAGTTTATTGTAAAAAATATATAAAAAAGAAAGAAAAAGGATAAGCCTTACAGGTCTTGAGCATCCTACTGCAAAAACAGCTCATGCCAACTCACCTATTAGCAACCGTTCACAGATACAATGCCAGAAACCCAACACAAATGGCAACTATGGAAGCATATAATAGAGCATTTGATGCAGTTCACATACAAAGTGAAAACAAGTTCGTTCTTCGTAACTACAACACAAAACACTTCTATTTTTTCCGTTTAAAAAGTAAATAATGTACACTAGAGTATATTTTCCACATGGCAGGTGTCATCTAACCACCAGAATTTAAATACAGGTTTCCATCCCTACAGCTAGCATTTCTATCTGTATGAGTTGGACATCAGCAGACACAATAGTCTATAGCTACATACCAGAAAATTTTGCCTTTAAAATGTTGGAAAGGTAAACAATCCAAATGCATCATTACCTACCATGAATGCCTTTGATTCAAAATTTCATTTGTTTCAAATACCATTGCCTCATAGGCATGAATATGCACACTTTGATTCCAAAATTCGGCCCATTTCAAATAGCATTACCATTTGCCAAATGGATCACGGAGACGGATAGGGAGAGGGCAGTCGGCGCAGGGAGAGGTGGAGACGCGAGACCGGAGAGGTGGAGACGGACAAGGAGAGAGCAGTCGGTGCAAGGAAAGGGAAAATGGGTTTTAGCTTTTTAGGGCAGAGAACAAGCGGGGGATGGGCTTAAGGCAGGGAACAAGTGGCAGATGGGTTCTAAAGAAGACAACTAGTGGGAGGTGGGCTCCGGGGAAGACAAGAGCGGGAGGGTTTCCTATTTTGTTTTTTTAGTTTTACCGCTGCCTAGACCGCAGCCGACATGACAAGCACCAACGGTACCGCCTGAACATGGAATTGTGCTACTAGATTCGACGTACCGCCTCCATACTGCCAATCATATCATCTGTCTGTAGGCGCATGGGGTACCGCCCCAGTCTCCTAATTTTTTTATATAAATATTATACATTTATACATATAAAATATGAATAATTTTCATGATAATTAATTAATTAAAATTATAATTAATTTGCATTAAACAAGAGCACTTTAATTGACTTCAAAATACTTTTAGAAATTTTACTAATTTGGACTAATGAATTGAGTGAGCTTTCATTTTTCAAGTTTTGTGGGAAATTATAAACCACAAAAAAGGGTAATTCTTTAAGCCTTAAGAACCTTAAAAAATTAAAAATTTTTAAATTTCATCCTTAAAAAAATTTAATGAAATTTACTAGTCCTTAATAATTTTTTTGATGAGACCCTTAGAATTAGTTATATACTACCAAACATAGCCACCCAAATTCGGATGCATTTGGTATGATAACAAAAATAATAATAGTAAAAAATATTTTAATTATTTAATAAAAATAATTAAAAATATAGATAGTAATAAAAAAATAGGCTTATTACAATAGTTAAAATTTCTTATCGATCTCAAAAGATGTGTATAAAAGAGCGTGTTACTTATGCATCCGACCAAAGCTTAACAGATATGTACAAACGGTTGAAATTTGAGGCCTACCATGGGAATGCTAATGTATTTACCAGATATAGGTATAAATATTTAAATAGGTAGAAAAATAATTGAAAATGAGTGCATGCTGATTCTGAGCAATCCAAGTTTGTCCATCATCTGCTGCAGTTATAGGCATATGAAATCTACCTTACTTGAAACGTCATTGGGCACAATGATCGATGTCGATACCATCTTCAATTTCTTAGGTGGGTTGCATCTTGTTGCAGTAAGCACAATAATTAGAATATACAGCCTATGTGCTTATAATTGAGTTAGGGGTGGCTCTAAACAGTACTGTTTTGAAAATTAGACCGGATCCTTAAAGTTCAATCGTGAACGTGGATGCTGGCCCATCACGTTTCAATTGAACTGTTTTGGAAAGTTGCTGACCCGGTGCTGGCTGCTGGTGTGAATTGAAATATGGGTGTTTTCTTTTGATTGAATATGGGCTTATCATAATTTTATGACTAGATCTAAATCATTTGTCATGTTCAGTATTATTTCTTTAAAATATAAAAATTCATTTCGATTGAAAACTCTAAGTGAGTTTCGTCACTAGAAAAGCTTTTAAATCACATGTAGAAAGTAGATAACGATTTAATGTTGGAAGTATTGAGATAAATTAATATGGCATAATTACTCATCTATGCAAAAGGAACACTGTAGATGAAATAGATATTTATCTGCTATATTTTTTGGGCTTCAAAATGGATTAGTACATTTTAATGGATCCAAATGTACTCTTAAGAATTTTTATTATTATGATCTAAGTAAGTGTTAAACTAAGATATATTTTATTGCAATAGTTAAAAAATTGGAGACAAATATGATGGTCGATTAGCATCAAATTAAAATGTCAAAATGGACTAGTATCAAACACAGTTACTCGAATTCGGCTATGTTTGGTATCAAATACAACCAATGTTGGTTGTGTTTAATATCAAATGTAGCAAGGTATTACATTTGATACCAAATGCAACTAAATTTGGGTGGTCACATTTGGTGCCAAATGCAGCCAACCAAAGTTGGCTGCATTAGCTGCTAACAGAATCTGCCACCCTTGTTTGGTTGCATTTGAATGGTTATATTTAGTGACTTTTCTTGTAGTGAAAGCAAGTTGTTAAGGAGGTAGGAGAAGAGCAGAACACTGATGTCTACTCAGAAGGTAAAAATATAGTAAAATTATTAATCCTTTCTTAAGCCATTTCTTTCATTTTTTTTAAGTGAGATTTTTTTGAATTAATTTTAGGTAGATGTGCTTGCTGCACTAACAGATTTGGTTTCTATTTTCTTTTTGCAGACAAGCCGTAATAGTAAAGGTATAAAATCTACCATCTAGACATGAGTTTCAAAATTATTCTTTTCTTTTAAATAAATTCTTTCCATATGAATTTATTATTTGAAGTTTTATCTCACACTAATTTGGTATTCTATTTTTAGGGGCAACCACGATGCTGAAAAGAATGCAACCCAGGTGTCTAAGAGGAGAATAGTGGACTCATCGTTCCGTCATTTGCTTAGCACTTTTGGCCACATTTTTGACATGGTTGTAACATGTGAGCGATTGCTGTCATAACTTTTTAGACTAAAATTGATTAAATGAGAAAATAGTGAATTAATTTTTCTACTTTTATGCAACATATGAATGAGTTGTAATGCATGAATGAAACATTTAGTGCAATGTGTGAGTGGGTTGTAATGGTCTCATACATTATGAACACATCTAGTTATAATGCACTGACCTTTGTTTGTAAGAGTGAACGTTTTGGGGGATGAAATTGGTGGTTTAGATCACCAAAGCAATCCAAATGTATGCTAAAACTTGTGTATGTTGGAACTAGAAAATGTTATATTGGAAATGGAAGACTTGCTTCAAGGATTCTTAGCAAAAAAATGCACATTCAGTGCCAAACCAAGGATTCTTTTACATTTTTGTGCTACCAACTCCTTTCATATAAAATCTTTATGAATGTGTTGATTCCAGTTCACGTTATATTTTTAGTTTTAAGATCTCAGCATTATTTCTATTTCGTGGGCAGATTATGTCATCCTTGGATCAGAGTGACTGTGCTGTCACTTTCCACCTCTCTTCCCGCAATTCATGCACAATCACATAGTTCCATTTGAAAATTATAAACGCTAGTTACATATGCAGATTGCAAAAAATGTTGTGAATACATACATACATACATACATACATACATACATACATACATACATATATATATATATATATTAAAAGATGTTTACTACCGGCATGAGTTGCGTGAATAAAAGAAGCATTGAAATCTCTCTATCTAAAATTTTTGAAAAGAATTAGTAGAACCCATCTTCCTCATTATCAACTTGAATTACGTTGATATTGCTTTTTTCAATGAATTGCATAAATATTTTACACGCATGAGGTTTTAAAAAACAATTTTTTTAATGATGATCCCACAATCAGAGATTAAAGGAAAAAATATATTCATTTCTTCCCTAATAAATTGCTTAAATATTTTACGTGCCTAAAAATCATTTCCAACATATTTTATGTGCATAGGTTTGAAAGAAAAAAATGAAAATTTTAATAATAATCTCATAACAAGAGATTAAAAGAAAAATATAGTTATTTCTTACATACTAAATTGGCTAAATATTTTGTGCGCCTAAAAAGTATCTCAAAAGTATTTTACTTGCATGAGGTTTAAAGAAAAATAATAAAAACTTTTACTAATAATAGAACTACAAAAGAGGAAGAAAGGCGCGAGAATGATTTTTCAACTGATGTTTCAAATGGAGGCGTGAGACTACGGGTGCGTGAGAACATGACTACGGGTGCAACTTGGTATTCGTTTTGTTCAGTTTTTAGTCCAACCGATTGTAATCTTATTTCTAAAATTTCTACCCTACCCTTTATTAGATTGGTTCAGTTCAAGATTGACCCAACCTTATTTTTTTTATAATCGGGTCAATTTGGTTCCATGTCCTCTTCATCACGCTGCAAGAGAAGTCACAGCCCCAGAAATAAGAAATAAAAAACCAGATCTAGCATCAGTGGCCCAACAAACATCTTAAACATGTCACAAAATAAAATATAGACAAAAGTATCCACCCAAAGAGTTCCAAATGACAATTAGCAATTGAATGTCCAAAAAGAGTATAACTATATCAGTGTTCTATGCTTAACATTAAATGTTGCATTCCAGACCATTTCTTTCATTCTAGAAAACCAGCAATGTATCTCTAGCACACAAAAAATCCTCATGATCATAATAGACCATTTTATCCTTCACGCCAGGACCATCAGCCTTCATTCACCATCTCCACCCACCCTTTTGCGCCTTCAACCGAATTAACAAAATCCTTCCAACTGGTATATTCAAATCCTCTCCCGCAAATTGCAAAATCGTCTCTAACATTCTCATTTCTGATATGAATCCTATCAGCTTTCAAAGATGGAATCTATATACATTATGCATTGAATAATAAATTACTAAAAGCCCCCACAAAGCCAAAATCCCAACGAGTCCAAATAATCAAAAGTTGCAAGTCTCCATCTCACTTCAATTATTGCCCTTCACTTCATTAATAAAATGATCCTAAGCTATTTAACAGAAAATATAGCATGCAAAGAATGTATGTTTACCTCCATTTCTAGGGTGGCTCCACTTTCATATATTAGACCTTTGCAAGAAGTGGGGAAAACCATGATGACCACTTGGCCTTGGCCGCATGCCTATTCATCCATTTGGTGGGCCACAATCACAAACTAAGTTAATTCACCATCGTTCCTACCTTCCCCTTTCACAACACACCCTATAAATAAATCATCTTAATTTTTGTCATAGGTCATGATTTGACTCCATTCCTTTTGCAAGGATCTGATATATATATATATATATATATATATATGAAAATAATCCAGTGTAGCTGCCTACATTGAAATATTTAGTGTAGATGGCCTTTTTACTATGCGATGTAGTGGGCATCATGTAAGTCGTTCGTGGGCGCTGCAAGTGAGAGTGCATCATTTCACTCAGTCTCCCAAAAACACGCAACTCGCAGTACGAAGGGGGCGCACGATGTGATTGCCTCCAATCTCCCATCATCGAAGATTTTAAAAATTCCAGCGTGAAAGAACCTAGAACCCAAAACTCTTTGTAGTCTTCCCACCTCATTAAAATTTTCACATAAAGGAGGAATTTATAAAGTGTATTTTAAAAGTCCTTATTTTTAGTATAAATTTTATTATTTTTTTATTAATGTGTAAAACTCTTTTTTATTGAAAATTTCATAATTTTTTGAGGTATAAAATAATGGAACATCAGTAATAAAATTAATAAACTGAATATTAAATTTTCTTTTAGTCTAAATCTCATTTATTTTTAGTGTAAATTCACTAATTTTATTAAAAACAATTTTAGTGTATGTTTCATTAATCAAAACTTTATATTAACTTTTTTAGTCTAAATGCTATTAATTTATTTTTTGTGTAAATCTCATTAATTTTATTAAAATTTTTTAGTGTAAATTCCATTAATTTAAGCTAGATCTAGATTAAAAATTTTAAATCCAATGTTGAAAAATCTAACCGCTTGCTATTTTAATCTATGTTCCAAATTATGCCCTATGTCCAAAAACCCAATTTTCATGTCCCACAACCCAAGTCCCATATCCCATGCCCATGTCTCAAGTCCCATATCCATGTTCCAAGTCTTATAACCATGTTCCAAGTCTAATAACCATGTCCCAAGTCTAATACCCATATCCCAAGACTCACCCTTCATGTACCAGTTCCATGCCCATGTCTCATGCCCATATCCCAACGATAATAAAATTAAAAATAGAAACTGACGCATGTTAACTGACAATATATAGGCAAGTACAAGCATATATGGTTAATTTTTCTTGACTAGCGCAATACTCAAAAACCCATTACAACATAATTTAACTTAACAAGGTACTCCATATCAAATATGCAACACCAGTCAGGAGTCTAATTAAATGTGACTCTGGGAAGGCTTATTGAAAGGCTCGATATTCTTTACTTACAAGGAGATGCATGCATCCTTGTTAATGTGGAGAAGAGTGCATTCCAATTTCTGAGGTTGGACTTAATTTATGCATTAATCCGAAAATAGGTTAGCGTCCCTTAGTAAGCCTGGCTTTTCTTCACATACACCAAAACTTCTTAGGTCTTCTTTCATTCCAACCATTGATAGTAATGGATAACGGGAAGCCAAATGCTTGGTGGGGGTCATAGGATACCACTTATGAGGAGAGAGCCTTATAGTGGATTGAAGAACTATTCAGAGAGATAGAAACGCAGTAGACTTCTCTATAAGAAATACAACTTGTGGAGTAAGACACTATTCTTTTTTGGGCAGAGTGCTTTTCCAAGCTAAACCGTGAACGTCAACGGTTGCAGGTGAACATCGAGAATGTTACAAGAATGGCGGAGCATATCTAACACTCTGCACCCACTTTTTTTGGTTCAAATGAGCGTAAAATAAGTTAGCTCCTTCAACAGTTAGAGATGATATACCCATGGTTGGATACTAGTTCTCTCCGTCGTGCACTTAGTTTTAATTTTGTATATAATACATGTCTTGAATAAACTGACATATTAATATATTACAATTTATCTTGCTAGAATATTTGTGTCTGTATGTCTGTTGTTTTTCTTTAATTCTCTACTGATATCCATGTACTATCGTTTAAGTTTAAATGCCTAGAACCATGCATAACTATAATTGTTCTTTACGATGCATCAAGCTGTATACAAGCATCGGTTGGGTGTTGTGAGCATGGGAAACGTACAGATATTTATTATTGTTCGATCATATTCACTTGAATCGACATATATCTTATAAGAAAATTTTTATAAATGCCTTAATGACATCTAAAGCATCTCAGATCTCATCTTCCTCAATGTTGGAAACCCATCTACTGACAAGATGTCTAACTCTCTAGATAATGGATCTTGGGATGCATTGTTCATAACACCAGAGGATCGGGTTAGATTAGAAATCGGTGATCTAGAGTGGGAGGTATTCTAGTTGAAAACATGACTTATGGAGATGCAGCAAAAGCAGCGGGATGGGCAAAATGTGACATTTTGGAAAGATATTGTTGATGATCAAAATATAGGCTATTCTCTTTTTTTTTCTCTAAATAGCTAGGATGTAGCATCTTTACTTCTTCATCAACCTTTGTTCCAGCCACTTCTGAAAATAATTGTTGCCTCGAGGTAGGCCAATTCTTTTCCTCTTTTTCAATGATAGGGAGATTTAGACACTTTCTTATGTTCTTAGAAGACAAATCTACTACTCTATCTCTTATTGATGATTTCTGAGTCTTTGAATTATAGTTGTAGAATAACACTTTAACCATCTATGTGTAGCATTTCTTCCTACAACTCATAAACTCAGTCTACCCTTGGATTTTAATCAATCTACAAATGTCCAAATCCAAGTCATTTTCACCTAGTTGGTCGAAATCAATACACCTTCCCTTCACTACTTTCTTTTTTTCATAGACATTCACAAATCTATTGTAGGGTTCGTGATTGTTCAGAAAAATACTCTAGCAGGGAGTACTCGTCTAGCTTTCTCTATTATGATGGAGATGCTTCCACTTCTTTTTCCTCTCTTACTTTTCTTCTTCTGGAAGACTTTGTTGATGCTGATGCTGCTACCATATGTGATTCAACCATTTCAGCCATGATTTTGGATTGGGATGAAGAAGGGATTGATTTAAGAAATCATCGGGCCAGAAATATGGTGCAAATAGGATAACAGAGAAGAAAGGAGGTGTGATAGGGGAATGTTTAAATGTTGTGGGAAGATGTTATGTCTGCAATGAAGATGGGAAAGTTGTTGAGATTTGGAACTTAGGAAATAGGGAGGAGAGGCGAGGTTGTTGTGTCTAAAATGAAGAATCTACATCAATTTTCCTATTTACGTTAGGGTTTTACTGCATTTGGGACATAGAGTTGACGGTGGAACGTAGAATCTATGTTTTGGAGATGGAAGACCTTTATTTGGGACATGGATTACCACACAGGTTTTGCTGTGTTTGGGACATAAAGTTGACGGCGGGACATGGAATCTAGGTTTTCGGACATGGGGCATAATTTAGGACATAGATTAAAACAACAGGTGATTAGATTTTTCAATGTTGGATTTTAAATTTTTAATCTAGATCTAGTTTAAATTAATAAAATTTATACTAAAAAACTTTAATAAAATTAATAATATTTACACTAAAAATAAATTAATGACATTTACACTAAAAAATTTTAATATAAAGTTTCAATTAATGAAACATATACTAAAAAAAACTTTTAATGAAATTAGTGAATTTACACTAAAAATAAATTAATGAGATTTAAACTAAAAGAAATTGAATATTCAGTTTATTAATTTGATTGCTAATGTTCAATTATTTTATGCCTTAAAAAATTATGGAATTTTTAATAAAAAGTGGTTTACACATTAATAAAAAAATAATAAAATTTACACTAAAAATATGGACTTTTAAAATACACTTTATAAATTCCTCCTTAATGTAAAAATTTTAACGAGGCAAGAAGACAGCAAAGAGTTTTGGGTTTTGGGTTTTTTCACGCTAAAATTTTTGAAATCTTCAATGATGGGAGATTGGAAGCAGTCACGTTGCATGCCCCCTCCGTACCGCGAGTTGTGTGTTTCTGTGAGATAGAGTGAAATGGTGCACTCTCTCTCCCTCCCTCCCTCACAGCGCCCACGAACAGTCTGGATGACGCCCGCCACATAATATGGTGAAAAGGCCACCTATATTGAATATTTCAGTGTAAAAGGCTACACTAAATCATTTCCCATATATATATATCACTAGTGAAATATTCCTTTTGTTGAAGTCAGAATGAAGATGGTAGCAGGAGGTATTCATCTAAAACTAAAGATTTCAATCATCAAGCATTAAAGCAGAATCAGTTGTCGGAATGCAATAACCAATTTATTTAACTGTGGATGTCACAAATTGAAAATCGTTCTCAAATAAAAAAAGAGGCACACATTCTTTTTTTCTCTTCTTTTTCACCTATCTTTTGAGAATTATACAGAGGTTGCTTATTGATTTACACCAGGCAGCTTCAAAAGGTGGAAGAAGAAATTTAAAATGTCAAGAGTTGCATTCCAATCAATGGCATCTTGTTATCTTGCATGCCTAAGAAACCCTCCTTACAAGCTGATGGACTTCCTCCTCCAATAGTAGTTGAAGGGATAGAAAAAGAGTTATGCTTCTTCAGCAACACAATAATGAAATCTTGCTTCCCAAACCTATTGAGCTGATTATGAGAAACAACCTTATATATAATTTTCCTCCAGTTTCTCTTCCCATCCGCTCACAAAAGAGAGCATTTGGAGGAGAGGGAGACATGATAGAGATAGACTTGAGAGAGGAGTGGAGGGAGAGCATTTGGAGGAGAGGGAGGCATGATAGGGACGAGTTTTAGAGAGGAGTGGAGGGAGGCACGACAGAGATAAGGATGCAGAGAGGGAAATTTGGAAAAACTGAAAAAGAAGAGGGTGCCAGCTATAGTTGTGGATGTCTTAGGTTTAGGTTTTTATTATATATATTGTTGGTCCCATGTAAATGAGTAGCTTAAGAGGGGAGAGGTAAGTTGAGTATATAAAAATTATAGCCAAATAAAAATTAATGAGCTAAGCAGAAGTAGTGATGTAGTACATATGTAATTTTCATATCTGATTGTTTAATCAACGTGACTACTTCACTTTTAAATTCAACTTCTCTTAGCCATTTTTGTTTTAGGCAGGTTATCATTTATGCATGATAATCTTGTGCTTAATAAGGAACAAAATAGGTGAACAAACACATATACAAATAAAATAACTTTTATAATGGTTCGGGAACCCCATCCCTACATTCACTTTTCTAAGGGCATTAACTCATTGTGCCTTGGGTTCCACTATATCTCATATAATGGAAGTACACAAGTACTCCCAATACTCTTCTAGATTCTAACTCTAGGGGGGGTAGATAGTGTTCCCAACACTCTTTTGGATTTCCAACACTCTTTTGATTTTACAAGCTCACTAGAAAACTCATTGGTTTCAAAGATCACCAGCAAACTTGTTGATTTTTCAGAGCTCACTAACAACTCATACAATGTGGTTTTCTTGAGTTCACTACTAACTCACATAGCTAATTAATAGCACTCTTTTGCATATTACATTGCCTCTTCTCTTAGGCTGATTTATACAAAGATTAAGCTCATATATAAAATAATATCTCATTGAAGCTCATTAGATATTAATACTCTAGGTGTTTAATTAAGATAGAACTTTTAGGCTTATTGTCTATCAGTGTAATGGAGATTGATTATCTAAGAGGAAGCATGGTTTGATTGAAAGAGGTGTTACTCGTTTAAGCTTTGTTCTTGTTTATCTCTTAGCTTGCTGAACCTTCTTCATTCACACTATAATATATTTATATTGCTTCAGAAATTTTTGCCTGTTTGTGGTAGTTGGCTTTCCTTTGAATGTTGAAGACCGTTTTGATTTCTTTTGTTGAAAAGCTATTTTCTTGAGTGACTCATTTGTAGTTAGAAAGCTTGTAGCGCCATCTTTGAAGAAGATGCTTTTTCGGTTTTAGCAAATGTCGGATAAAGACTTTTCTGCTTAACTGACTCTTTCACTATTATGGAAAGATGCCCATTAAGCCTAAATGGATGCAGCCTCTAAATATTGCAACCTTTATCAGAGAGTAGACTGCTTTCCTTTGAATTTCTTTCTATCTTTAGCTAAGTTCGATTTGTCCAATTTGCTTAATAAAATTTGCTTTGAATTTGAATGAAAAGTCTAGTCGATGATATCTGATGCGGGTACCTTCTACTCTTTATGATATGTCATATATTATCTTAAGTCTTTGTCTATTCATGTCTTTTGTAAGTAATAGATAAAGTGGCTTTAAGTAGATCCACATAATAAACAACTTCATTTTTTCAATTCTGTCAAAGACCATTGTAACATTTTACTTTATCCTCTAGTTTGTCTGTTATAAGTAACAGATGAAATATTGAAGTGCAGATGAAGTTCTTCTTCTTCACTACTCATTAGATGATGTTCTCTTAGTAGACAAAGTTTCCTTCATCAGGTGAGTTAGCTTTATCTGTTGTAAGTAACAAATGATCCTTGTAGTACGGACAAAGTTTCTTCACAACAAACGAGGTGATTTTTACTAGATGAAGTCTTCTTTTCATCAGCCCAAGTGGCTTTGTCTATTATGAGTAGCAAATAATCTTTCTTGGTAGACAAGGATCCTTCTTTGATAGACATAATAACTTTGTTAGTTAAAATCAACAGACAAAGTTGTAGGTTGCAAACAAAGTTTTCCAAATGGTTCATCTGTTGGTTTATCTATCAAAGTTGTGAAGAGCAGATGAATCCTCCTTTTAGTCATTCTTATGATAGGTTGTCCGTTGGAAACAACAGACGACTCATTGAAGCATAGGCAACTTGTATCTTCAAGGTTGTTTGATGGTTTGACTATTGCAAGTTGTAGATAACTCTTTGTAGATGAAGACGATAAACAAAGTTTTCTTCTGTAGCTACTGTGCCACTTATTCTTTGTCTTTTATATTTGTTTGCAGAGATTGCAGGCTAGTTCCTTAGCCTCTTCAGTTTTCAAATAAGCTTTATATAATAGACAAATGCTTAAGTAATTTCAACTCCATTTTGTCTTCTTTATTTATCTGATTTTAGCTTCATTCCATCTTTACTTTTACAAATTGAATTCATCTTTGTGTTTCTGATAATTGTTAATTATAAGCAATTTTTCTGACTTATCCCTAAAATGATTTGTTTAAATCTTCCTAAGGTTGATGCTATTTGACACTGACTTTATCTATAGATGATTTGCTTAATCACTCATCGAGGCTTGAGCTCTATGGCTACAGATTTACTTGATGGTCTCTTTTTAAAGTTTTAGTGTCATTCTTTCTAAATTACTTATCTTCTTTTAGTCAGTAGATTATGCTTGTTGATGCATTCTTTGTGTATGTTGTCTACTCCATTTGAGTTGTTTCCTTATATTCTCATATTTGTTTCTGCAATACTTGGGAACACAACTGTTAGTATCACAAATATTCACTCATATGTTATTGCTCATCATTAAAACTTGACTGATGGCCATATGCAACATTTGGTTCAACATATATATGGGGAGTGATTTGATATAAGCACCCATAGTGAAGTGGTTTGGTGTAGAGGGCTTTTTAGCCGCAAGATTAAGTGCTGACAATCTCAAACGTCCACAAAACTAGACACCCCTTCCTAACCTACTCCCAATGAATCTTTCAAGACCAGTCCTCTCTCCAGCGACTACCCAAAAAAGCACTCTCTATCTCTCTCTTAGCCCTCACCCTAGGTGATTCCTGCCGCACCCCCCCCACACCCCCCCCTCCCCCCGCGGCATTGCCAGAAGCCCTCGCTTGGTCATTCTGCACTGCACCTGATGAGCTCCCCCCCCCCCCCTCTCTTTCTCTCATAAACATCTCCACAAGAAGCCCAATGCTACCAGTCCTGCACCAACCATCAGAGCTCATGGCTGACTCACTCACTCACTCTCTCTCTCTCTAACGCTATCCCCAATCTGTGCTACTAGTCATCGTACCACCCCAAGAAGAGATGACTTGCCCTTTGTCTCCGGTTCCTCCCTGATCTGTGCTGCTAGTGACCGCACCAACTACTAGGAGCCCCTAGAGCCTTGTTTCTTGTCTGCCTCATTCCCCCAAGAAGAGACGACTCGATCTCTCTATGGCACCTCCCTGATCTGCACTACCAGTTGACCTAGCGAACCATCGGAGTCTGGATTGAACTAGAGCTACAGAGGCATCGTCATCAACATCCTTTGGAGCTTCGTTGGGCTCCCATGGTCCTGTTTCCAATTTTTCTGAATTAGCTTTAGATTAGTTTTGATTCAAATTTAGTTGTCTTTTTTCTTACTTTTGGATTGGTTTCTGATTCTTTTGTAAATGCATCTTTGTGCTCGTCAGAGTAAATTGATTTTCTAAAATTCTTTTTACCACTAATTTACCCTGCATGAACCATTTCAACTCACAAAAGGATTTCTTGAAATGAAATTAATGTGTGAGATTTTTCTTTTTTTCCCAATTATTTTTATCATTTTAAAGAACCTTGCTAGTCAATTGATCTAACCAAATGATCTTCTACACAATTAAAGGCTTGGCAAATGCCAACCATCAAAAGGTTGTAATCGTATGAGCACTTGCATTGGTTGCTTACTGCATTGGAATGGATTTTTCCTTCCAAAAATTGACTGTGCATGAATTATGTCAACTCAAAATGGGATTTCCTATATATTCCTTGAAATCTCCTATCCATGTGAATTTTGATTTCACAAATTGGATCTTCAAAAGAAAAATATAGGCAAAAGAAGGGGTGGGTTTAGGCTGTAGTTCTCTTTCTTGAAATGCTTATCTCATATACATTATCTAATTTTTTTTTTATTAAATACTCGTTAGCACCTATCTGTAACTTATTTTTTCTCATCATAGGATGGTCTTGTAGAAATAAGGGAGGAATACATTGAAGAGCCTTCAACAGAAAAGAAGTCAAAATCAGGCAGGTACCACATACTAGTTGTTCATGGTTCCTTGCTACTATTACATCTTCTTCCATTCAGTTTATTTGTGAAAGAATTGGGTGTATATACATTAAGGGTATTGATGAATTAAATTACTAGTTTGATGCCATAAATTTACTATAAGATATTTTTTTTTCAAATCCCATGTAGACTCAGGTTTTCCCCACTCACTTCCAGAAGGCTTAAAGTTTTCTACTACTGATTCTTATTCCATTTGAAGCTAAGTAGTATTGCTTTGCAACATTGCATTGTAAGAATTTCTTAATTAGTGGCATTGGATCATCATGCATGAAATGGAATATAATGTTGATTTTGATGCAGTTCATTTTACCCCTAAAGTTGCATTTGAACTAACTCTACACATTGGTCAAGAGTTTTCTACCAAGGAAGATGCATATAACTTCTATAATGGCTATGCAAGATGGTATGGTTTAGTATTAGGAAAGGTTCTACCCAAAAATTAGCAAATGCTGATCTTGTATCTCGTGAACTTCTTGTTCAAGAACTGACTTGAGAAAAAGTACCGTTGATGCTAAAAACAGAAAGTATAGGAGAAGAAATTTAACTAGATATAACTATCCTACGTTGATTGTAGTTAATAAAGGGGTTGAGTCAGAAAAATGAAAGGTAGTAAAATTTGTGGAGGACTATACTCATGCATATGAGACACCTATGTCACAAAAAGTGGGTGTAAGTGTAGCAAAAACTTTGGACTATATAACTCTTAAGATAGGATCTAGAATCATTAGGTTTTTCTCAAGTCGATTTAACAAATGTACTCAAAAAAAGGCATCATGAAAGATATAGTGGTGGTATAATGGATTTGATGTCACCTTTTTAGAAGAAAACTATAGTTGATCATAATAGCTTACTGCAGAAGGCCACAGCATAAAAATTTTACTGTTCACAGGGAAAGCTTGTCACAACAAGGCCATGTCTTGCCGTGGCAGGGCAATGTCTTGCTACGGCAAGGGATTGCTTTGCTGCGGCAAGGAAACAACATGTCAAATTTTTACTGTTCACAGGGGCACCTTGCTGCGGCAGGGACATTCCTTGCTTCGGCAAAGCAATGTCGTGTCGCGGCAAGGGACTACCTTGCCGTAATAGAGTCTCCGTTGTCTCCATTTCTGCAATTTTTTGAGCTTCTTGCTGCGGCAAGGGACTTCCTTACCATGGCAAAGTCCCTGCTGCCCACTAGTTTCTCATGAAAACTTATCCTATTGTCTCATTCCCAATATCCCTTGTTTAAACACTTTACTTTTTCTCTTATGTCACTTTATTTAACCTTGATTCTAATCTATTATTCCCACCTATCTACCAAAATATTTTGATAAACAATATGTTGGGCCATGGAAAATCAAAGGGAGCCATCTAGCTGTAGCCGAGCAGCTGTCCGACCGATTGATGACACCTG
>JAYJMB010062078.1:0-26207 GCA_036873735.1 Pouteria campechiana | reverse complement strand
ATTTTAATTTTCCATTCATTAAATATAATATTTGCATACTTTTATTATTTATTTATCAATTAAATTTGATTTTATCTTAATTTGCCAAAAATTACTTGTAACTCCATTTTGTTGGCTTTCCACATGAAATTTTAAATTCTTATTCACCTATTAATTATTAATTAACATCTATCCTCATCATCCTCACATTAATATAGATATTTCATCCATTTATATAATTTTTTGATAATAAACTTCCTCAAAAATGAAATTTTATAGTGTGCCGCATTATAAAAATTTCTAAAACTTTACATTAGTGAACATTTACATTTTTGAAATTTCCAGGACCTTACAGATTTGGAACTCATGTTCACCATGATAATTTTATATCTCAAATTTATCTTTGCAATGCATTAAGAATTATATGATTCTAACTTCAAATGTGAAGTTATATCCAAAACAGTGCTCACCAAAACTTCTGATACATTAACTCCAGAAGTTATCAAAAGGCATCACTTGTGAGCTCCAATGACTCATTATAAAGGCTGATTCAGAAAACGTGATCAACATAAAAGATATATCCCTTGACATTATCTAACCAATGGGATAATAATTACATAATTTGGATTTAATAAAAAAAAGTTATAAGCAAAATACTAAAACTACTCTAATAGTTAGAAATTCTTAAGAACTTCCAAAGTTAAAAATGTGAAAGACAAAAGTGTGACAAAAGTTCAATCCTAATCCACAAAAGTCCTATTAGTCTAACAAAACTTCTGAATAAGTAATGATAGAACTTCTAAGTTGGTGAGTATTAACCTCAAAAGTTTTGCAGTGCGCTGGAAGTCCTAAGATCTAACTCTCAGAAGTTCTGAGTAGTGAATGTTGAGCGGAAATATTTCAAAGCAACAAAATTTCTGTATTGGCTCAAAAGTATGATAGAATTTTTATGCATGGAAAATATTATTTTGAGTAATGAAATTTTTAATAATAGAACTTCCGAGAAGTGCAATTTCAGCCATTAAGAATTTTGAGATGTTGAATGTGATGTTGTTGTCCACACAATGATCAACATTTACACTTATCTAAGATATCTTTTGAAGCAAAGTTTTTAGCATACATTTCTAAATTTTAAGAAGTAGTGAATGAATAAACTATTGCAATATGCAAAAGGTAACTTTGGAAACAAAGTCGCACAATAATTTTGTTGGGAAGTAAATACAGAATCATTTTTAAAAGAGGATTGTTGTGCATAAAGAAATTGCAATTTATGGAGGAGTGCTATTAAAACCTTGCTGCTTGGTTTATTTAAGATCATCATGTAGAGGGGTGAGATCAAAGAGAGCTTCAAGGGAGAAAGAGATGGAGTTCAAGTTCTGCAATCATACCTTTTTCAAAGAGCTTTCTTTTTGTCTTTAGGATGAACTAACTTCCTTTTTCTGGGGCAATGATGTAGCCATTTTTGATATTCATTGTTAACAAAGATCATTGATTTATTAATTCAATATCATCTTATTTCATTAATTATGTATAATGCCGCCATCTAATTTATTTAATTGTCTGATCACCAATTGTGTGAATTATCCCGATTATCTTTGAGTACATTGTTAAGGTAGATGTCGTATGCTAAACCATATACTGTGTTCTTTTGAATGAATGAGTAGATAGTTAAGGTAGATGCCATATGATAAATTATTTTGCTTAGTTCATTAAAGTTCTTCAAATCTTCATGAGTTTTCAATCTCAATTACACTACATGCCATAGGTAATTGGAACGGGAGGAAATACTTGATTTAAACTCTGACACCTAATGGTAATAATCATATAACTCTGACACCTAATGGTAATAATCATATAGTGGATAGAATGAACTCAAGATGCTGAATTGATACCAACATCTCAACAACATTGAATTTCATCAAGGGGTGAAATTACATCCCCAGACTCTTACAACCCTAACTCTTTTTTACATTACTTATTATTATCGTTTATTGTTATTTTGCATTACACTTCTAATTACTTAGACTTTAATTCATCTTGTTGATCTAGGACAACTTAGTTTTTAGTAACTAGACATAATTGAATCAGTTTGATAGTTCTCTGTGGTATTGACCCTTGCTAAGCACACTGTACTGTTATACACTCATGCACTTGCAAGGAACTATAATTTGACCATCAATCTCCATTTGAGTTAGTTGAAACATTCTCTAATTCAGATATATCTCTCAGTCAAATTCTTAAATCTATAAAAAACACTTCCAAGAAAAATATTCAACCTTCATCAGGTGTCTCCCATTGTACTTCTCAACATCATTCTCATCCTTCCATTCCTAGAACTAGGCGATTGACTCTTGCATCCTCCATTCCTCCATACAAAGATTTTGTCATAACAGAAGTAGCTCTACATTCCTTTCGTGCAGAAAAATCCTATCACTATCCTCCTACTACTAAAGATCCACGTGAATTTTTATCCCTTGGTATCTCTATTCCACCTCCAATAAAATTTGGCAAGAGGATAAGATTAACAGAAGAATAAATTGAGCACAGACAAAGAATAAATGAACATGCTTACTTTGAATTGAAAGCTTAAAAGGCAAGTTTTAGTTATTAGGATCTTCCATTCCCACATTTTGATGACCCTGAATTCATAAAAATCAACATTGATATCATCAAAAAGCCTTTTCCTAAAGACTTCAAGCTAGAATTTTCAAACATAGACGAATTTGTCGATAACTTCATACTAAATCTTCAGGAACTATCATCATCTACCCCAACTTGTCCTCAAACAAATGATTCTATATCTTTTAAGTCAACTCCGAGGATATCACCTCACACTATTCTTGAAGCAAATCTTATTAACTACTAGACAAATCAAGCTTAGCTGAAGATGGAAAGAAATTCAAAGGAAAAATGTCTTCGCTCTGACAAAGATTGCATCTCTGAGAGGCAGCATCCCTTTAAGCTTAATGGGTGTCTTTTCGACAGAATGAAAGAGTTAGTCATGCAGAAAGCCTTCATCCAGTGTTTTTCAAAACTGGATAGGCATCTTCTTCAAGGTTGGCTCTGCAGGCTTTCCAGTTAGAAGGAGTTTATCTAGAAGATAGCTTTTCAATGAGAGAAAATTCAAAATAGTCTTCTACATTCAATGGAAGCCAACTACTTCCAATGGACAAAATTTTTTGAAACAAAATAAAGGTAGTGAAGTGTCAACGAAGAAGGCTAAGGAAGTTGAGAGAAAGATGAAAAGGAGAAAAAGAGCTTACACAATGCTTCTTCAAAGATAATCAATCTCCATTGATAGATGATAAGCCTTAAGGATCTATCTTGATGACATTTCTGGAGTATTGATATCTAATGTACTTCAATGAGTAATCATTATATATCTGCTTAAAATCTATACAAATCAGCTTAGTAAAGAGGCAAAGTGATGTACAAATTAAGTGATGTTAATTAGCAATATGAGTATGTGATGAGATCAGGAAAACCACATTGTATGACTTATTGGTAAGCTCTAGAAAACCATCAAGTTTGTTGGTAACCTTTGAAACCAGTGATTTTCCTGGGGATATTGTAAAATCAAAAGAGTGCTGGAAGGACTATGTTTATGCCTCCTAAAGCTGTGTAATGCCCCACACCCCCACCCTATAAGTTTTGACCATGTCACACCGGGACTGATGCGGGATGCTACCACTTTTGTTCTTGTTAAGGGATGTCTTCCTGTAATCCCACTATTTCCCTATTTCCAAGGAAAATTTTGTCAAAATTTTGGTAGAGTTTACTCTGTATTTTTAGGACTTAACTTGTACATATATTTATAAATCATATAAATTTAAATTTAATGATGATAAAACATTATCATAAACCCCCATACTCACCCACAGCTCAGAACCTGATTAGCCCCATGATGGTAATATACATCTAAATTAATTTACATCTATTTGCAATTACATAATGACATGCACATCATTTTATAACATTATACAAAACCATAATACATATCTAATTAAATTTATATAGTTTTCTTTCAAAACTCCTTCTGTAGGAGCTGAATGAGTATACATACAACATAAGATATACACCATCTGTAAATCTACAAAGCAAAATAAATTTATTGTCTTCAAGCTCCCTTGCTTGACCTGTTAGCTAAAAACATATAATAAACAGGAGTAAGTTTGAGCAAACTCAGTAAGTAGGCATAATAGAGAACAATAATTAAAATAACAACATGTCCATAATCATATGATCTAACATATCATGAGGCATGCAGGCAATTGAAATTAAACAGTGTCATTCTGGCACAAAACACAATACATCTCAAATAGTGTCATTCAGGCACAATACACATTATTCTAGACTCTTCATATCTGAACTATTGCATTTGTGCCATTCGGGCACCATATTCCAATCTATGCCTTATAGGCATCGCTATATCCTATTGTCATTTTTTTCAAATACCCTACCATGAAGTGTTACCATTCCATTAATACACTCATCCCCGCATAACTAGGATATTCTCTATCCCCAATCAGTTTATGTAATAACCACAAGATGTTTAAGACATCATTAGTATCAACAATTTCCTTATCGTATATATCTATTATAACCACCATTCATGGGTTTTTCAAAATCCCCATCCAGATATATATGCTTATAATTAAATGAATACAAACAATGGGATACTTACTATCCCCTTTAAACAATATATTCGAAAGATAACTTACTTACCTTGAGTGAGATGTTACACACTCCTCAAGCTTTATGACCTTTCATCCTTCTCAGATCATTCTATATAGAGCAACAATCATATTCATTTATATGACGATTTAATTCAAGCATATCAACTAATCAATTACAACTTCTATGAATTGTGCTTGGCTTTTAAGAGGTTCATATGACTTTGAAGTGTATAGCAGCACTTTAACATTAGCCATAAGATTATCTAGCTTTCATTCATTTTCAAATCATTCCTTGATCATATTCTTACATTATCTTAATATCTCTTTCAAGGATAATATTAGGCTACCTAGGATTCATCTATTACATCATCTTCCGCATGGAAGCATTTTCTCACACATATCATAGGCATTATCTAATTCATACTTTCTCAATAAGGTATTTCACAGACATGTAATAACCATGATCTTACAACTTATTAACTTCATTAATAATGACTTAACCCCCATAATAGGTTAATTAGCCTCTAAACCTCCTTAAACCCTTGTAGTCATGCTTAATATACAAATGTATCTCACATGTATCTTAATTAACACTAAAATAGCTTTAAGACAACTCAATCAAGCCTTTAAATTAATTAATTCTTAACTCATATGGCCCACACAGAAAAACCCTTTTTAATCCCAATTAGGACATTGTCCAAAAATTACATTTTTTCACATCCAATCAACCCAAACAAGTCTCACAACATTATACTCCATGCATTACTCATTTTCCCCATGATTATTCCTCATAAAACACAAACTTGGGCAAAATCACTTTTCATCTTCCCCAAAATTACTATTCACAAAATTTTAGCCATGCTAAATTCATGAATTCTCATGCTTAGTTCACTATAATCAACCAATTAAATCATTTCCCTCATGATTGATATGACATAAACCATATAATCTTACTCAATTTCCACTATTCCTAAAATTATACAAAACCCTAGCTTATAAAATTCAATTTTTGAATGGGAAGGAGCAACTTACCATGTAAATCAAGCATGGATGACAATCATGAGCATAATTACAAGCTCAAAACCCAAAGAAGCTCCTTCCAATTGCAATAAGTTAGATTTTCTTCCATTTTTGCCATTCAAGCATAGAAAACCCAAGCCTAGAAGCATACTTCCATGATTACTCATCTTAATCCCCATGCTTTCTAAGAAAAATGATAAGTTTTGGACCTAAACAGGGTTAGGGCATGGGTTTGGGAAGAAACCGAACAAATGGGGAAGAAGTGGGATGTAATAGGCTTTAAAAAGTCAGCCAAATGACTTTATCAAAAAACAGTGCCACGGCCTCAAATTCTAGAGCCGCAAACCCAAATTTTGCTTCCTCCCTTACACCCATTTTTCAAAAAAACAAAATGGAGCCATAGCCTCAAATGTTGGGGCCATAACCTTGAATTCTGTTGTGCTGAATAATCCCACTATTTCGGCCATATCTCCGTCATAGGATATCAAAATTGTATGATTCTTAATGTGTTGGAAAGATAATGTCAAGGAATATAACTTTAATGCTGAACACTTTTCTTAAATCAGCCTCCACATATGTTAAAATGTTAAATAAAGTGACCCAATTCAGTAATTTTGGTACTTCTGACCCATATGGAGCAGTTTTAGTATATTGATAATAACTTTCTCATATGATATCCAAATAAGATTAATCTTGATACATTAGAAAGATAATTTTAAGGTTTACAAGTGTTATGTTGACCACATGTTTAAATTATTCCATACATATTAAAAATTGATCACAGATGACCCCTTTTTCAAATTCAACATTTTCTTTTTCATATAATTTTAAGTGTGATATTTTCACAAAATATTAACATTTAATACATAAAAGTATTGTCCCAAGTAACTGGAATCAAATCATTGTATTATTTTAATTCAAACTAACTTCTTCTCATCTCAATTCGTCACCGATATCATGATTTAAAATTTTCCTTGGTTCAATTTCCCTCCTTTTTTTGTTACATTAAGAACCATTTCAATATTTTCAATTATTCAAGTATCAATTTATCAAAATTAACATCCCTAGGTGTTACATACCTCCCTCCTTACAAAAATTTTCATGCTTAAAACTTTAAGCACTGTCCACAAGTTAAGATATAAATTCATGTCTCAATCGTACCACACTTCTACTACGCACTTTGACACTCAAATCAATCAAAATATACATCATGCTAGTCCACTATGATCATTCTAAACCTTGTGGATCTGTATCCACATGATACTTTACGCAAAGTATGTTTTCATAATCATGTAATCTGATCATTTATAATACAACCTTATCTAAAGTAACAATCAAGCTAACATTGACATTATCATTCAACATCACTTTAATCCCCAAATCAGACTTATAATTATTGATTAACTCTACCAAAATTGCAAATAAATTATGTCAAAATATGTTATTTGCCACCAAATTTAGTTTGGCTTCACACATTATCAATTTAAAAATAGCCTTAACCATTCCAAGAAATTAAGAAAATATTGTATTCAGCATTACTATACACACATATGACCTCACAATCACCCAACTTTATCAATCATCTTATTAATGAAAACATCTCAATTAAGCCATGATAGTCTTATATGTCAATCACAAATAGTAGCATTTATAACAACTTATTCAAGCAAAACAATCACAAGCGAAGTTATTCAATGATATATCATCCTTTATCACAATAATAAAATTTATCAGCATTACTCCAAGTCATATCATACACTTTTGTTATTCTCAAGATGCAATTGTCTAGGTCTATTATTTACCTTCATTCAAATGCTTACACAACCTCCCATTCCTATATCAGAATATACCTACCTAGATTCACATCATCCCCACACCGTGATGTATTTACCCATATAGCTCTAAGAGATTGTCATAATCCGCCTACTCTTAAGGCACATCATTCTCATATCATTACTATGATAGGTTTTATGATATCTTTCCTAATTACTAAGGGGCCCACAATCACTTGTCATTATCATTCATCTACTATTATACATTATAAATTCTTATCTTGTCCATTTAACATGAATCTATTTTATATCTTTTACTTTCTTGAAACCTCCACATCCAACCCAATTTAGACATTCCAACTAATAAAGCATCCCAATACCAGGCCATCCAAGCCTCTACCCTACACTGGTGTCTAGTCATACCTACTAGCATCACAGCCAAACCCTAGGCCATTCGAGAATCGACCCTACATAGGTGTCACCTCATGTCCGAGCTATCCTGGCATCACAACCAAGGTCCAAGCCATTTGGGCCATCTCACCATTTAGGCATATAAAATCCAACCATTCAGGCCATTATGCCATTCGTGGGTATCCATTTATGCCACACAAGCCACTCTTTTCCTTTTTCAATGTATGATTAGTTATCCTTGTAACCCCAACTATAAAGGTACTACATTCATGGTAGTATTATCATTACTACCTATGGCATCTGGCCTTCATTGCAACCCAAAGATTTCAGGTTTCGCCATCTCCATCTATTGAGGGATTCAGGTTTATTGTTGCCTTAAACACTATCATGATGTTTTTCCAAGCTAACCACTAACTCGTTGTTTTATACACTGGTGGTTTTCATCAGCTTACCACCAACTCCTAATAGTTCTCACGAGCTTACTATCAACTCATTAGTTTAAACACGGGTGGTTTTCACAAGCTTACCATCAAATCATTGGCAGACATTACTATCTCAAGCTCAATCATATCTATATCACTCATACAATTATTAATCAACATCATATTCATACTATCAAAGCACGCTCATATTCATTTCACATCATTCATGAGCAAGTATAATCAATTCAAACCATATGGCATTTCATATAATTCATTAACAATCTATCATCAATTCAATATATGAGCAACTCAACTCATAATAATGCTATGCATTCCATGCATTTGGACTATACATACTCTTATGATATTATCTCTTATTCAACTTCATGCACTAATATATAGGTTTACACATGTCCAAAATCACATATATTCAAAATCAACATTTTGAAAATCAATGTTCCATACATCATGCATTACGCTAGCATTAACATGTGAATTTACAAACATCATGCTCATTGCATAACATTTAAATTTCACAACATTTCAACTTTTGTGATAATATAGGATGCTCTCTAATCCCAATGCATACATTCACATCCTAGCATATCCATATTCATCACAATTAAACACATTCGTTCAACATAACTATAGAAATTCACCTCTACTAAGACCTAAGTATCTTCAAACTACTTATGACTTGGACTCACCATATCATTAAATTCAAGTTTTAAAACTCTCAGGCTAACATTCTTCCATATTCTTCTGGGTTCATCAACTTATACTGGCATGTCACTTTCTATTCCCTTTACTAGTCATTATCATCATGGTTCTAGGTTCATCACTCAACTCAAACTTATCACATAGATAAATTATTGGGCTCTGATACTATTTGTAATGCCCTGCACCCCCATACTATGCATTTTGACCACACCATACCGTGATCGATGCAGGAAGCTACCACTTCCCTTCTTCTTAAAGGAAGTCTTCCCATAATACCACTATTTCCCTATTTCTAAGGGAAATTCTGCCAAATTTTGGCAGAGTTTACCTAGTATTTTCAGGACTTAACCTGTGTATACATTTATAAATCATATGAATTTATATTTTATAATGAGAAAATATTAACATAAACCCCTATACTCACCCACAACCCAGGACCTACTTAGCCCTATGATGGCAATATACATCGAAATTAATTTATATCTATTTGCAATTACATAATGACATGCCAATAATTTTACAACATTATACAAAACCAAAATACATCTCTAATTTAATTTATATAGTTTTGAATGAGTATACATAAAGCACAAGATATATACCATCTGTAAATCTACAAAGCAAAATAAATTTATTCTCTTCAAGCACCCTTGCTTGACCTATCAGCTAAAAATATATAATAAATAAGCATGAGTTTGAGCAAACTTAGTAAGTAGGCATAATAGAAAATAATAATTAAAATAACAACACATTCATAATCATATGATCTAATATATAATGAGCCATGCAGGAATCCATATCAAACAGTGTCATTCTGGCACTACACACCATACATCTCAAATAGTGTCATTCAGGCACAATACATATTATTTTGGATCCCTCATATTTGGACTATCACATTTGTGTCATTCGGGCACCATATACCAATTTATGCCTTACAGGCCTCCCTATATCCTATCGTCATTTTTTTTCAAATACCTTACCATGGAATGGTTACCATTCCATTAATACATGTATCCTCGCATAACTTGGATATTCTCTATCCCTAATCAGTTTACGTAATAACCATAAGATGTTTGAGACATTGCTAGTCTCAATAATTTCCTTATTGTATATATTTATTATAACCACCATTCATGGGATTTCCAAAATACCAATCCATATATATATATATATGTATATATATATGCTCATAATTAAATGAAGACAAATAATGGGATACTGATTATCCCCTTTTAATAATATATTCGAAAGATAGCTTACTTACCTTAAGTGAGACACTATACACTCCTCCAGCTCTATGACTTTTCATCCTTCTTAGATCGTTTTGTGTAGAGTAACAATCTCATTTATTTACAAGACAATTTTACATAAGCATATCAAGTAATCAATTACAACTTCTATGAATTGTGCTTGGCTTTTAAGAGGTTCATATGAATTTCAAGTGCATAGCTGCACTTTAAAATTAGCCATAACATTATCAAGCTTTCATTCTTTTTCTAATCATTCCTTAATCATATTCGTACATTATCTTAATATCTATTTCATGGCCAATATTAGGCTACTAGGGATTCATCTATTACATCATATTTCTCATGGAAGCATTTTCTCACACATATCATAGGCATTATCTAATTGATACTTTCTCAATAAGGTATTTCACAAACATGTAATAACCACCATCTTATAACTTATTAACTTCATTAATAATGACTTAACCCTCATAACAGGTTAATTAGCTTCTAAACCTCCTTAAACCCTTGTAGTCATGCTTAATACACAAATGCATCTCGCATATATCATAATGAACACTGAAATAACTTTAAGAATAAATCAATTAAGCCTTTAAATTAATCAATTCTTAGCTCATATGGCCCACACAAAAAAACCCTTTTTAATCCCAATTAGGGTAAAGTCCAAAAATCACATTTTTCACATCCAATCAACCCAAAAAAATCTCTTAAAATTATACTTTATGCATTAATCATTCCTCCTATGATTATTACTCATAAAACACAAAATTGAGCAAAATCGCTACTCATCTTTTCTAAAATTACTATTTACAAGATCCTAGCCAAGCCAAATTCATGAATTCTCATGCTTAGTTCACAATAATCAACCAATTAAATTGTTTTTCTCATGATGAATATGACATAAACAATATAATCTTACTCAATTCCACTATTCCTGAAATTCTACAAAGCCCTAGTTTACAAAAATTCAATTTTCGAATGGGAAGGTAGAACTTACCATTAAATCAAGCATAACTGACACTCATGAGTGTGATTACAATCTCAAAATCTGAAGAAGCTTCTTCCAATAGCAAGAAGTTAGATTTTCTTTTATTTTTTGTCATTCAAGCATCAAAAACCCAAGCGACATATAACTTTCGATAATTTTGGTACTTTTTACCCATATCTCCCTGACCCAATTCGATAATTTTGGTACTTTTTACCCATATGGAGCAGTTTTGATACATTAACCATAACTTTCTCATATAATATCCAAATTAGATAATTTTTGATACGTTAGAAATATAATTTCAAGATCTACATTTATTATGTTGACCACATGTTTAAATTATTCCATTATTCATATTAAAAATTGATCACAAATGACCCCTTTTTTAAATTTAGCATTTTCTTTTTCATATAATTTTAAGCATAATATTTTCAAAAAATATTAACATTTAATATATAAAAATCATGTCCCAAATAAATGGAATTAAATCATTATATTATTTTGATTCAAACGAACTTCTTCTCATCTTAATTCATTACTAATATCACAATTTAAAATTTTCCTTGGCTCAATTTCCCTCCTTTTTCCATTACATTAAGAACTACTTCAATATTTTCAATTATTCAAGTATCAATTTATCAAAATTAACACCCCCAAGTTTTACAAGGTAGAATCCAGAAGAGCGTTAAGAACACTGTTTATGCCCTCAAGAGCTAGAATCTAGAAGAGTTCTAGGAGCACTTTTGTATAAAGTACCATAGTATGGCTTAACCCAAGAGGGGAGGAATGAATTGCGTATGTGAAAATTCATTGCTTAACCCCTATTGAAACATTTTCTTCTTTTCATGATTGTGTTTGGTGCATTATAACATAAATAATAAATAATGAAGTGCATGAAGGATAAATCAAATAAGCAAGCACACATAAATAATATGATTTTTATAGTGGTTTAGCAACCTATAATCCCTGGGGCGTTAAAATGTGGAAAGTGTGGTGATTTTTTTTTTGAATTTTTAATATAAAAAATAAAATAAAATAATTATTAAATTATATGAAATATTGATGTTGACATATGGATCATGATGAGGATATCCCAAGTACATTAATAAATGGAAATAAGAGAAAGATTGAGAAAAACCCAAAATTTTATAAGTATATTTTAAGAAAAAGCTGAATTTGAAAAATGGATCATTTGTGTCTAATTGTTTTGACATATATAATGGATTAATTAGAAAAATTGTTCAACATAAAAGTTATATATCTTGAAATTATATTTGTAAAGAATCAATAATCATATTATTTAGATATAAAATGAAAACGTTATGGTTAATACACTGGAACTACTCCAGATGCTAAAAAATGTTAAAAATAACATGATGGGCCACTTTAGTTAAATGTTTTTGACATATTTGTGAGATAATTTGGTAAAATTTTTAATGAAAGTTGTATCCCATGAAGTTATATTTCTAACACCTTAATAATCATATCATTTTGATGTCATATGAAAACGATATACTAAAATTACTGAGCCTATGTCTAGTGGATAATTAAGGACAAGTTTAAAGTGTATAAATTAGAATTTTATGTATTAATTATGAAACATAATCTTGAGGAATTATATGTAGTAAAGATATTTGTATGAGTTGTAATTTTTAAGTGATTTATTGATTTTAAGTAATAATTGAGGGTTAACTATTAGTGGGTGAGTGATGACCCATAATTTGATTGAGGCAAGATAATCATGATTTAAATGATATATTTTATATTTATTTAAGAAAAATTTATTTATGTAACTAATATACACATTTGAGGGAATAATAATATCAAATTAATTGTGATATTTGAAGATAATTAATAGATGAAATGATGGAAATTATGGGTTGCATGTGTATGGGATAGAAATGCACTGGAGTACCAAAATGGAGCAACACTTAAGTGCTCCACCATCCTTACATCTCCCACCCTTCTCCCTCTCTCACGCTTAAAGAAATCCGCCCCATTGCTACCCATTCAAGTCCCCATCTCCCCACCAAATCTTGCATGAGAATTTTTTATTTCGCTTGCAATCAACCTTACACCGATAGTAAACCTCGTTACAACCCATTTGGATGTGCAAGGGAGGAAAATCCTTAAGTAAATCTCTATTTTGTTGTTGCAACTCGTGGAGAGGGTGAAGATCAAATTGGGATTTGCATTTTTTTGAAGGAATCAACACACAAATTAAAGGTAATTGCTTCCCCTAAACTAATTTTGGATTTTCTAGTTGCTAGGGTTTTATATGATGAAAATGTAATATGTTTGGGGCTTTTTGGTGTGGATTGATTAGGAAATTTTTGGGGGAAATGATAATGAGGGTTAATGTAATGTTTTAATGGTGATTTGGGTGTGATTAATCCACTTATGTTGTTGTCCACGGAATGGACAACCACATACATGGATATTGGTTGAGATTTGGGCGAGATTGGAAAATGGATATAATATTGAACGAGTTCAAAGTTTAATGGGTTAATTATTATGCTTAATTGCTATTAATTATGTTTGGTTATGAAAGTTAAATCATGCATGTAATGTGTTTGATAGAATGACCAAAAGAGTGGCCATCTAGTTGTGAATAATGAATTAGGGAAGATGGTTTGATTTGTTTGTGAAGTACTTAACTTTCTCATGGCATAATTCTAAGGATAATTCAGTTAGAAACCTTAGAGTGAAAATCCCAATTGAAATGCATCTTGAAAATCACCCCAAAAATGGGTAGCTATATGGATAGTTTGTACACTTGGAAATTTGGTTTATTCGACTTTAATTAAGTGAGTAAAATGTAAATGTAAATGTAAATAGGTAGTGAAATCCTTTGAAAATGTAATGGATATTATTGTGGAAAGATGGTTTATAATTTACCAATTGGTAATTTGGAAAGAGGACAACAAGTTGAAATTTTATCATCAATTAAATTGCATTTATAAAGAGTGTTTAAGGGTTATTTTTGTTTAATTAACTTACCTATTAGTGGAAATGTGGAAGGTGATGTTTAAGGATGATAATTATATCACGCGTAGAGTATTCAAATAAAGAAAACAACTAGAAATATGACTTGGCTGAAATTTCACCTAGTAGTGTAGTTCATAAAATTAAGTTGGATTTCCATTTGACATATGTAAATTCAATTATGAAATTTGCTATATATGTAGGAAATGTTGGGTATTGCTTTTGAAGTCAAGTGTTGAATTGAAGATTGTTAATCTATTCTCATTTGAGGTAAGTAGGCTTCCTCCTTCGTTTGTGTTTGAATGTATGGTTTGATGGGATCATGAATATCCCAAACCTCCAGGCACCACATTTTCATAGATGCTTATATTTTGATATGAATGCATGAATTTTTGGGATAGCGAATATCTTTGAGCTTTCATTAACTAACATGCACTTTTGTTTAATTCCATGTTGGTGTTAAATGATGGGGATCAAGGACCTCCCCTATTATAATATGCTTTAATGTTTTCATGTTTTATGACTATGTGAATTGTTAGGGATCAAAAGTATCCTGTGTTTTTAAATGGGTTGATGTTTAGGTGTACATGATTTTGTATAGTTATGGGGATAGTGAATACCCCATAGATTTAATGTTGATTTTACTATGAGTTGATGTGATGAAATTTGTGCATGTTATGCTATGGTTGTGACTATGATAGTCAATTTATGAATTTAAGTTTCAAATTATTGGATTACTAACTTGCCTACTTACTGAGTTGCTCGGACTCACGACTTCTTAGTCTATGTTTTTAGTTGCTAGGACAGGTAAAGAATCCTAATTGTGGAGTGGGACTGATAATCCATATTTGAAGACATTTTGATTATGAAATGGTAAATTGGGATTGGAATCCCTTCATGTTATATTTTGTGAATTAAAAGTTTAATTAAATATCTATAATAAGATTAGAATGATGTATATTGTATATCATGGGCATGTCATAATGATATAATTGTCATTGTAACTGTGTGGTTGCCATCATGAAATGGTTCTAATCTTAGGCGAAACTATGAGCATGGGTCTGAGTGTTTAGATATAATTATTGTCTAAAAATTATAAAAATGTATATTTTATTTGATTTAATACATGTATATCAAGTTTAAATGTCCATAATATAGGGTAGACTCTACCAAATTTTAGATAGGATATTTTCCTTAAAATTAGGGAATTAGTAAGAGTATGGACAGATTTTCCTTAAGAAGAAGGAAATTGTAGCATTTCGCATCAAACTGGGTGTGACGTGGTCAAAACGCATAGGGTTGGGGTGCAGGCATTACAAAACCCCATCTCTATGTCTACTCTTCCAAGAGCACACACTCATTGTGTCTCGGGTTCTACTACTTCCCATATAATGAAAATACAAAAGTGCTCTCAGCACTCTTCTAGATTCCAACTCTATGGGCCATAAATAGTATTCTCAACACTCTTTTGGATTCAAGCTCTAGGGGGAATAAACATAGTGCTCCCAACACTCTTCTAGTTTTCACTAGCTTACTAGGAAACTCAGTAATTTTGAAGATCACTAGCAAACTTGATGATTTTAGAGCTTACCAACAACTCATTACAATGCACTTTTCTTGAGCTTACAATAAACTCACTAGTTTTTTAGTTTAATTAGACACTAATACAATTTTAAGCATAGGGAAAGATGAGATCTTTTATAGCTCTAGTAATACAAAAAGATCTTCTCAAAATGTAACTCAATGGCCAAGGATATGCAGATTGAAGCTTATAAAAATAGATGACGGTTCAAGCTCTTGGCCATGGGTTGAAGGATTTGCATAATATTAAGCTCACTTTAAAAGTATTCCTTCACTACCTTGAATCATTCTGCCTCTTCTCCTTAAATAGCTTCTTCATAATTTTGATCATGGAAGAAGGTGAGTTCTATTGAATGTAGAAACAAGAGTACCAATGAATGAAGATGACCATTGAGATTTCTGCCATTGGAGTATATGCCTTTTCTATTTGTGTCGAGCTACTGCATCGCCATCTTTTACAGAGAGGAAGATAAGTTGTTGCTGAAATTTCTTTTCTCATTTTGACTTGACACAACTAGAAAACTTGTACCACCACTTGTTACCAAAAATGATGACTGAAATGAGTCTGCATAATGAAAGCACTGATGCGGATAACATTAAATGCAATTCACATAAATCAATTTTTCTTCGACAAGTTGCTGTCTCTCTCTATCTTTATTTGTCTGTTATAAGTTATACGCAAATTCTCACCTTCGTTTTTCTGTCAGTCAATCCTTCATGAATGTACTTTGTCTGTTGTAAATATAAGATGAACTATGGGTGACCCAGAGGAAGTCGAACTGGTCAACAGAAAAACTCTCCCTTATTTGTACGATCAAATGAAGTATGATGTTTCTTCTTTTTGTTGAATGCCTGTAGGATGGCTTAACCCAAGAGGGGAGGGATGAATTGGATAAATAAAAATTCATTGCTTAACCCTTGTTGGATCATTTCCCTCTTTTCGTGCTTATGTGTGGTGCGGTGTAGGATAAACAATAAAAATATTAGATTGTAAGAAGAATAAAACAAATGAACAAACACATGAACACAGATAAGAAGATTTTTATAGTGGTTCAGGACCCCATCTCTAAATCCACTCTTCCAAGAGCATAGAATCATTGTGCCTTGGGTTCTAATATACCCCATACAATGGAACACATAAGTGTCCTCGACACTTCTTCTGGATTCCATCTCCAAGGGGCATACTCAAGTGTCCCTGACATTTCTTTTGGTTTTACAAGTTCACTAGGAAACTCACCTGTTTCAAAGATGACAGGCAAACTTGATAGCTTTCTCGATCCAAGTAGTTCTTTGTCTGTTCAACTTCATCTATGGTTACTGTACATCATCTTCATCATCTTTTGCTTTAGCTAAACTTTGTCTGTTGTAATTGATGACCTTTTGATCCAAAGATGAAGCAGAGTTCTTTAGCATTTTTGGACACTTCAAGCAATAGAAGGGGTTCTCTTCAATCTTTATTTGTTTGTCTTGGCTCACCTGAAGTTGGACTCCCTTCTATATTTATTTTGTTATTCTTTTCTTAGACAACTCTAGCCTTCTCATTTCTTGTATTGTTGTTTGGGTGACAATTCTTCTTTCTTCCTCTGTCTAAGTATTTGATGGTGCTTCTTCTTCTTCTTTTTTTTTTATCTCAGATAGGCTTTGTCTGGTAGATGTAGATGATTCAAATTTCTCGAATAGAGTTATGCTTCTTCGACCATGGCTTCATCTTCAACTCCTTTGTTTACTAAGCCTTGAGTTGCTTCTTCATCCTTGTGCTTTTATCTTGGGCACACTGATCAAATATAAGTAGTTCGCAACTTAAGCTCTCTGATCATGGCTTCTCCTTTATCTTCTTGCTTTGCATTTATCTATTGATATTTTCTTCTCAAGGCTGACCGAAAATGCAAGCTCGTTGTAGCACATCTTCGAAGCCTTGTTTTTCTCCCATCCTTTTGTTCGTAGAAGCTTTTTGCAACCTTTCTTATTGCTTGTCTTCTATTTTGTTTTTCTTCTTCTTCTTCCATGATTTTCATCATTTCAGCTATTTGAAATGTAGCAGATTGTTGTGGCTTATCCTGCACTTGAACTTATCCGCACTTGCTACATTATTAGCTTTCATATATATAATATCAAAATGTATTTTTTCCTCATGTGATTGTATCATTGTAACGCAAGGATAATATACATTTTCATTGAACGCATAACATGAAAGCTTAAGTACTTATGGCGCATAATATGATTTAGTAAATTTATGCAGTAAAAGTTAATTTATATTTATTGTGTGCACACTATAAAATGAAAATTATATGCTTCTTTAATTAATTATTCATTTGTTATTAATTTATAACCATATATATATAATCATCAGAGATTTAAGCATAAAAGTTTCTTATCTAATACAAGTTTTGTTATCATAAAAATTATTATAACATAATCCCAACACTTTTGTTCCACATTAGTGTATTGGAGATGACAGACGAATTCAGCTTTGTCTTGCTTGAATAGACGAAGTATAATATTCATCTTTTGTAAGTGATGAATAGACGAATTCTACTTTGTCTTGCTTGAATTCTACTTCACTTATTCTTCGATGAATTACTCTACACTTTGTCTATAGGTTTGTCTTTAGTAAGTTGCAGACGAATGTGCCTGTGCATTGAAGTTCCTTTGTCTAAGCAACTTTTGTCTATGCAGCTTTGTCTATCCTCACTATGCAGCTTCTACTTCATCTTCCACTTTGTCTATCACTTTGTCAGTAGGAAGTACTAGACAAATTTAATCCTGTAGATGAAGTCAAGTTCCTCATTTGATCTGCATTCTTTGAGTAGCAGATAGAGTTTGTCTCTACAACTTCTTGCTTTCTTTATTCTTGATTTGTCTGTCTTTGCTCAATAAAAGTTGCACTCCTTTGTCTATTCATCTTGCCTTTTTATCCTCAGACGAATTCTTTCTTCTTGCTTAGATGGTTAGACAAAGTCTTTTCTCTTTGTGCCGGATTGTACGGGCAACTGATTCTTTGTCTTTCTTTATTTTTCTGAACCCTTGAAAAGATTACTCCTTCTTGCTTTGACTCAGAAAAACTCTAACTAATTAATAGTTTGAATTTATTGAATAGCATTATGCTTTCTGACCATGGCTTTATCTTCAACTATTTATCATTGCATTCGTCTATGAAAGTTTTCTCCTTGGATTTAACGGACAAAGCAAGCTCCTTGTAGCTCGTCTTCGAAACCTTGTTTTATTCTTCTTCTTCTTTCATGATCTTCAATAATTTAATCACTTTGTAATGTAGTAGATAGTTTCAATAGTTGTTTATAGACGATCATGATCCTGCACTAAGAAGTTTTTAGAATTTGCTATGTTGTTAGCATCATATAATCAGAATGTATATTTCCTCATGTGATTTGCACGTGTTATGGATCAAGACTAATATACATTTTCATTTAAGCACTTCATATTATATTTTAGTTAAACTTAGTGTAAAATATATAGTTTAACATATTAAAATGATACCTAAGATTAAGCGCACCATGAGAGAAAGATGCATGCTTGCATAATTAAATATTCATAATTATGTATACTTTTCACATTATCAATTAACATTTATCAAATCATGCATATGATTATTATTGATAATACAAGTTATATTATTATCAAAATCATATATAATAATCCTGACAATCACCCCCTTTTTGATAATGATAAAGCTTTGTAGATTATTGATTAAGATTGTAATTTGTAATCTCCCCCCTAAATAGTTTACTTATATAATCTTATAGGAATCAATCCTTTTGTCACTCTCCCCATTTCTGTTTATACACAAGTCTCTCATATTTCTCTCCCTCTTTTTCTCACAGTCAAAAAGGTTTGGCTCAGGGTAATAGAATGATCTTTTTCACAAATTTATATTCTTCTTTCCCTATCTTATTAAGCCCTGGAAATTATTCTCTCTCATATGTCATCTAGAGCCTTTATATATATTAGCACATGATTTTCTCTCCCCTTGTCTCTTATAATTGTCATACAATTCTCTCTCCCCCTTTTGTTCAAACTCATTTTTGGTTCCATGAGAATATTTGTCAGGTCCTAGGTGAGGTTTGATACTCCTAACTCATAATCTTGTATGTGTTTTCTATTTTTAGCTTCTCCCCCTTAATCCTGTGTATAGCATAATCATTACATGGGATGACTTTATATCATTATAAAAACCAAATTTAAATCAATGATAATGTTTAATAATTATAAGATGTAAATAACTTTTAAGCATTGGAAAATTAAGCATAATAAGTTTTTTTTGTCAATACATGAGGCAAATTTATATGAAAGGCAACATTCAAGCATTAGATAATTGAGCATGTTTTATTCATCAAAATCATACAAGGGTAGCAAATTAATATTCAAAAATGATGTAAATGCAGTGACAATGCATGGTTTTAGCTTGATAGGTTCACTGTTGGGTTCTTGTTTTAATGTGCATCTTCTTTTGTTTTAACAGCTAGCTATTATTATTATCAAGAAAGACAGTTGAGAGTATTAATGGCAGAGTTGACAAGGTTTCTTGGGAAGTGGAAAAGCTCTTTTCATTCTCTTTTCTCGTATAGAGGAGTTAGAGAGGAGAAGACTTTTCAGTGCACATCAAGGCAGTCATGGCGTCGTCGAGTTCCTCTTCAAGGCTTATTCAAGGTGAGGATGATAATGCAAATTTCAAGGCTTTAGAGAGGATTCTATTCCTTCTGTATAGAGTCAAGTAGTTAAAAGAGGATTTGGTTTCTATTAGGAGTAACACTACTCATTTTGAGTGTCTCTTGACCAAAAACTCCATAACTTATATAGAAGACATAGGGCACATTAAGCACTTGGAGATGAAGAGGGCCAAAGCTCATGAAAGGGTTGATTAATTAGAGATGGTTGTTAATGTTTTGGCCATATAAATAGTTTTATTTTCTTTTGTGTCATTTAATGATTTGAACCTTTTATATGTAATATTTTGACTATTTATATTTGCACAAGTAGTTTCTAATTTTTTAATCTTTTATAAAGTTTTATGCTTGGTGATTTATGCTTTATGTTTCATGAAATCTTTCTTATATTGTTTAAGCATTGGATATGTGATTTTTGGCATAGTTTATTCATCATAATTCAAGAGTTGGAATGCAAGATCCTATTAGGTCCTGTTTTGGTCTCTAAGGTATGTGGATCTATTTCTTGTTTATATTGCCAATGTATTTCTCTGATTATTTTTACCAAGAAGATAGTTACTGAAATTTGAGCCATAGAGTTAATGCATCTTTTGGGAACTGGTGGTAACCCCATGTATTCTCTGCTTCATCTATGACATTTAGTTGAATAGACAATGTACAAAGTTAAAAGACAGACAGAGATGGAGTAAGGTAGGGATGAGGGGAGTGACCTGATTCACTTTTTGAAAGAAGAAGTGAAGCAATTGAAGAAGGTATTGAGGTATGCTAAGAGGGCAAATACTTCTTCAGATCTTCTTTTGGCTAACCATTGTATAGCTTATGGGGATATCATGAGTCGAGTTGTGGCTTTGGAGAAGGAGTTATCTGAGGCTAAGGGCAGAATTGAGGGGTTATCAACAGTTATTTTGTTTTGATAGCTGAACCAAGTGGGTTTTTATTGTTCATAAAGATTATCTTCCTTTTTATGTTGTGTATTATGATCATGAATGTTATCTTTATGTGTTTACTTATTAATTTTGATTCTTTTTATGAGATTAAGCCAATAATCATTATTACAGAAGGAATGACTAGGAATGAAATTTCTCTTCAAGACCTTAAATTGTGAAGTTTCCCAAACAGGCTTGACTATGCCTTAGGACTATAATGATGTTAAAGGTTTGATCATTTTAAGGTTTATTAAGGTTTTCAGAATGATTTTAGCTCAAAGTAGTAAACTCATATCAATTCAAATCCTAGATGGTTCATTCATAGGCATCTAGAATATATATATATATATAGCATTGAAAAGTATAATCAAGTCAGACAAGTTATCTCTTTTGGCGCTTTCCTTCATGAATTTCTCATTTGACCTCATAAGTGTTGTTGCCAGTCTTGACTAATCATTTAGCTTCTGGTTTTAAGTCCTTGATGTTGCATTTGAAGATTGATATTGTCTAGGTTATAGTTTTGAATTGTTCAATAATTTTCTTATATCCAAGACTTGAACTTGTTGGCTCATTTGCTTAGAATTGTGAGCTGATAAAAAGGTTTTGATTTTTCATCATTCTCATTCTTCTTCTATGCTCAACTCAAGCTTTACTGCATATACTTAAGAATTTCTTATACTCTTTGTTCATTAATAAGCTCAAATAGATGTGAACATGTATTGTCAATTTATTAGTGTAAAGAGTCATTTTAACCACGATAGTAGTAGTGAAATATGCTAATGAATTAAAATAATTTTTATGAATAGATAGGATAAGCATTCTGCTTCAATCAATCATTGAGTTCATTGAACTAGCACCATTGTCAATAGCAGTTAACCTTATATGCTAGATCAACTTGGCTTCATGATTTTGAGCATAGTCATTTAGTTTTGTTATTTTACTCTGTTTTTAGTTATATATCTTTTAGGCATTCTTATCTTTAAGTTATTTGTTATTTGAGTGTTATTTTTCTTACTTTTTAATTATCTTGAGAATTTTACTTCATGTTTTTTGGAGTTTTATTTATCCTAGTGTGAATTCTATATTCTTCCTATGTATATTCATGAATGAACAGGATATGTGTAGTCAACACTTTATATATGAATGATTATTTCTATAAATGTTCAGTTAGTTAAATAATCAAAATTCTAAATTTGATTTCTAATTTCTATTAATGTACTAATGAATAAATGTAAAAGTTTTAAATATAAACTTATCTCTAGAGACATGTAAGTAGACAAGAATAAGTAATTTAAAGACTAACCATAAATTCTTATTAACAAAAGAATGAATTGAAAGTAACACGCAAGTAAAATTTTAAAATTAAAATAAGGACACAATCAATAAAAGCATTCGAGTTTGAGTATCATACCTGCACTTATCTTTCCTCTTTATTTCAAAGAAACTTGGTATTTCAACATGTCTTTACTTTGTTTCTTCAGGCCAAGCCTCCTTTCTTTTCTTCTTCTTCTTCACAACTATATTTTCTTCTTTCCTTGATTTCTTGCACTCAAGTTCGTAACATAAGTAGTGTCCGAGTGTGAAGTGTTTTAGCCCTTTGTAATTTGTCTTTGACTCATCTAAAGATTCCTCATGTCAACTTATAAGCTAAGACATCTTTGCAAATGGTGGGGCAGCGTGCGTAAAGTATGATTTCAACATTTTTAGCTCTGCTCTCATTTCATCCTCACTTATGCCAATATAGATGATTTTCCATAGATAAAGATCATTTGCCCATAAGAAATGTTTCCAATTTCTTCTTCCATTACGTATAGTTCAATCCAATGAAAATATGAAAGTGGAGAGAGAGAGTATCCTTTGGAGAACACAGAGGAAGATGTTGTCGGGTAAGCCAAACGGATCACTAGAATTGTTTATCTAACCCGCTTTGATACCACTTATAGAGTCCTATAGTATGGCTTAACCCAAGAGGGGAGGAGTGAATTGAGTATGTAAAAATTTATTACTTAACCCCTATTAAAACATTTCCCTCTTTTTGTGATTGTGTGTGGTGCATTATAAGATAAATAATAAAATAGTAAAATGCATGAAGGACAAAGCAAATAAGCAAATACACACACAAACAACACAATTTTTATAGTGGTTCAGCAACCCCATTCCTACATCCACTCTTCCAAGGGAACACACTCATTGTGCCTTGGGTTCCACTATATCTCATATAATAGAAATACAAAAGTGCTAAGAGCACTCTTCAAGACTCTTAATCTAAGGGGCGTAAACCATGTTACCAACACTCTTCTAGATTCTAGCTCCAAGGGGCATAAACATAGTACTCTCAGCACTCTTTTGGTTTTCAGAAGCTCACCAAGAAACTCACTAGTTTTGAAGATCACTTGCAAACTTGATGGCTTTTTAGAGCTCACCAACAACTGATTACAATGTGGTTTTCTTGAGCTCACCACAAACTCATCAGTTTTTTAATTTAACTAGAAACTACTACACATTTAAGCACAGAGGAAGATGAGAACTTTTATAGCTCTAGCAATACAAAAAGATCTTCCCAAAATGTAAATTCAAGGGCTACAAGGATATGTAGATTGAAGCTCATAAAAATACAAGATGATTAAAGCTCTTGGCCATTAGTGGAATGATTTGCATAATATTAAGCTGACTTGAAAAGTATTCCTACACCACTTTGAATCACTCCACCTCTTCTCTTTAAATAGCTTCTTCACAATTTTGACCATGGGAGCAGATGGGTTCTATTGAATTCAGAAATGAGAGCAATAATGAATAAAGAGGACCATTGAAATTTTTATCGTTGGAGTGCCTGCCTTTTTGATTTGTCTCGAGCTGCTGAATCACCTTCCTTTTCTAGAGAGAAAGATAAGTTGCTGCTGAAATGTCTTTTCTCATATTTACTTAACACAAATAGAAAACTTTCAGCGTCGCTTGTTGCTGAAAATAGTGATTGAAATGAGTCTGCATAATGAATGCACGGATACAGATGCTATTTAGATGCAAGTCACATAAATCAATTTCCCTTTGACGAGTCTCGGTCTCTCTCTGTCTGCATTTGCCTATAATAAGTTATAGATAAATTATCTCATTAGTTTATCTGTTAGTTGATCCTTAGTGAATGTATTTTATCTATTGTAAATATCAAACAAACTTTGGGTGGTGCAGACAAAGTCAAATTGGTTGATAGATAAACTCTGCATTCTCCTTATGAACAAACAAAGTATGATGTTCTTCTCTTGTTCCACATTTGTCTGTTAGAGATGACAAACGAATTCTGCTTTGTCTTGCTCAAATAGTCAAAGTATAATATTCATCTTTTGTAAGTGATAGACCAACTCTGCTTTACTTTGTCTTAGGCAAATTACTCTTCACTTTGTCTATACGTTTGTTTGTAGTAAGTTGCAGATGAATGAACCTGTGCATTGAAGTTCCTTTGTGCAAGTAGCTACTTTGTCTATGCATCTTCGTCTATCCTCACTATGCAGATTCCACTTTGTCTTTTACCTTGTCTCTCACTTTGTCTATAGCAAGTAATAGATGAATTTAATCCTGCATACGAAGTCAAGTTCCTCATTTATTCTGCATTTTTAGAGTAGCAGATGTAGTTCATCTCTGCAACTTATTACTTTTTTCATTCTTGATTTGTCTATCTTGGCTTAGTCGAAGTTGCACTCCTTTGTCTTTTCATCTTGCCTCTTTATTCTCAAACGAAATTTTTCTTCTTGATTTACTGGTCAAACAAAGTCTTTTCTCTTTGTGAATGATTGTTCAGGTGGCTGCTTCTTTATCTTTCTTCATTTGTCTGAACCCTTGAAAAGATTACTCCTTGCTTTGACTTAGACAAACTCTCGCTAATTGATGATTCAAATTTCTCAAACAACTTTATACTTCCCGACGATGGCTTCATTGTCAACTGTTTATCATTGCATTTGTCTGTGGAAGTTTTCTCTTTGGATTCAATAGATAAAGCAAGCTCCATGTAGCTCATCTTTGAAGCCTTATTTTCTTCATTTTCTTCTTCCACGATCTTCAGCAATTTAATCCCTTTGGAACATAGCAAATATTTGTGGTAGTTGATTGCAGATGATTGTGATCCTGACCCTAGAGGTTTTCTGCACTTGCTAAGTTGTTAGCATCATATAATCAGAATGTATATTTCCTCATGTGATGTGCACATGTTGTGGAGCAAGAATAGTATACATTTTCATTTTAGGACTCAATATTATATTTTGGTAAAGCTTAGTGCAAAATATATAGTCCAATATATTAAAATGATAACTAAGATTAAGTGCACCATGAGAGAAAGATGGATGCTTGAATAATTTGACAATCATGATTATGGATATTTCTCACATTATCAACTAACATTTATCAAATCATGCATATGATTGTTAATGATTTAAGCACACATATTATTTTATCTTAATACAAGTTTTCTTATCAGTGAAATCATATATAATAATCCTGATAATCTCCCCCATTTTGAAGATGACAAAGCTTTGAAGACTTGTGATTAAGATTGTAATTTGTTATCTCCCCTTAAATAGTTGACTTATATAATCTTATGGGATTCAATCCTTGTGTCGCTCTCCCCCTTTTGCTTTTACACAAGTCTCATACATTTCTCTCTCCCTTTTTATCATAGTCAAAAAGGTTTGGCTTAGGGTAATAGAATGAACTTTCTCACAAATTTATATTCTTCTTTTCCTATCTTGTTGAGCCCTGGAATATCGTTCTCTCTGCCTTGTCTTCTAGAGCCTTTATATATATA